>JXSR01S005125.1:20159-36460 GCA_000969725.1 Ophiothrix spiculata
ACTCCAGAATTATTCAACATAAGACAACAAAAGTATACATTTTTAAAAAGCTAATAACCTAAGGAATCAAAATATGTAATTACAATTAGTGTAGGGTACAATCTTAAAAAAAATATGTTCAAAAATATTCACACATAATCAAGATTTTCATGTCTGGTGAGCACATATTTTTTCACACCCTGCATTGCCATAACACTCTGCCAGAACTTATCGAAATGCTATTTTTTACTAAAGTTTATGTTATTTCTGTCTTAATATGAGGTTACTTTTGATGTTTCATATCACACAATAAAATTTTGTCATATTAATATATTTCACGTTAATGTATGTATTTTTTACTATATCACCCTGTATAATTTTTCAGCCACCCTGTACATGATCTTGATTTATGTCAAATTAGATTCCTTAGACCACTAGCACTAGCTTTCAGAAAAATATACTTTTGTTGAGGTAGGATCTATACTTTTGGAGATACGCGAATTTGAAGCTTGATAGGTGTCTGTTTTTTGCAATTGAGTCATGTAACGCTATGGGTGGCGAGTTCAAAACGCATGGCCTTTCATTAATTGATTTACTTTCATTATAATATATATTTATTTTCAGTTATTTGTTTATTTTTATTTATTTATCTATTTATCTATTTTCATTTTAATATTTGTTTATTTTATTTATTTATTATTTATCTTTTTTTTATTTTCATTAATTTATTAATTATTTTCAGTTATTTATTTAATTTTGTTTATTTATTTATTTATTTATTCATTTATTTATTTATTCACATTAATGTTCATTTAGACTCCTAAATGGGGTATGCATGTCATGCAAGTACTGAGTATCATTGATTGATTGATTTCTATTTCTATATTTATTTATATTAATGTTCATTTATTTATTGATTTCTATATCTATTTTTTTTTTCATTTATTTGTTTATTTATTTACTTTTTTCTCTTCTTTTCAAACTTTCTAATTCTGAAATGTGAAAAATTTGTTGTTTTCAGCAGTTCGTGTGTGAAAATATATGTACCGTAAAAAATGAATTCAGAAACTATCACATGACAAAGCACATGATCAAAACAAAGAAAGACAGATCAAAGGACCTCGACTTGTGACCGGCTGTACATCTACGTGTTTTCTGAGAAATGTTGCTGGAAAATCAAACTTTAATAAGTGCAAATTGTGTTCATTATAATTTAATACTAGTGTGAATCAACTCCTGAACTTCTTACCGAAGTGCTTGACCATCAGCTGTGTCATGTTCCATGTCTTTTCAACGTGTGCTGGCAGTGGTATGATAATGGTGTGTTATTAAGCTTAGCCTTACTGTCGCAAGTAGCTACGAACGTAGTGTCAGACTAGACGAGAACAAGATTATCATCGCAGTGAATCGGATCGTGTTTTACGATCAAGACGAGACATGACGATTATATGGTGATGGTCACAACAGTTTTCAGGGACAAACAACATGAACAATGGTAAGTCATGTAAGTGTTAAGCTTACTGTCGCAAGTAGCTACGTAGTGTCAGACTAGACGAGACTTGCACTGAACTCGTGCCTCATATACTACATGAACAAGATTATCATAGCAGTGAATCGGATCGTGTTTTATGATCAAGACGAGACATGATGATTATATGGTGATGGTCACAATGTTCAGTTTTCAGGGACAAACAACATGAACAATGGTAAGTGACTCATCATATCAGTTTGGATAAAATCTGAATTTGGATCTAGGCCTATGTATGCCTACCCTAGTGACACACAACTTGTCATCACTTGTGACACACAACTTGTCATCACTGTCAACGATCTGGCTAAGTGCTTAGATGATAAATCACAGACTGACATGATATTGCTAGACTATGAAAAGATGCTGAAAGTCAAGCACTATGGCATCCATGGCTCTACTTATAATTGGATCGATCAGTTTCTACAGGGAAGAACTCAAACCGTTCTTGTTGATGGACAGAAAAGCTCTGAAACAAAAGTGACTTCAGGTGTCCCCCAGGGTAGCGTCCTGGGGCCGCTACTTTTTCTGATGTTCATCAACGATCTGCCCCAATGCGTCAAGACTTCAACAACACGTCTGTTCGCTGATGACAGTATCCTTTACCATCGGATCACTTCTTCTGCTGATTGTGTAGCTCTCCAACAAGATCTAGATGCTCTTCAAGAGTGGGAACGGAAATGGCTGATGAACTTCAACGCCAAGAAGTGCCAGGTACTCAGAATTACCAACAAGCGCCTTCCCATCCAAGCTGATTACTTTGTCCACGGCCAAGCTCTTGAAGTCGTTCCATCAGCCAAATACCTTGGTGTTCATCTTGACAGCAACTTAAACTTCAATAGCCACATTGATGCTGTCACCAAGAAAGCTAATGGGACTAGAGCTTTCCTCTCACGCAATCTCAGCCACTGTAGTCAACAAGTCAAAGCAGCTGCATATACAACTTTCATCCGCCCTACCGTCGAATTCGCATCATGTACATGGGATCCTCACACAAAGAGGAACATCAACAAAGTCGAGAAAGTTCAACGTGGCGCTGCACGTTTTGTCACTGGTAACTACAACTACACCAGCTCTGTCTCTGATATGATCACTGACGTCAAATGGCCTTCATTGGAAGACAGACGCCGCCACAGCCGACTAGTGATGCTCTTCAAAATCCACAATGGCCTTGTCGACATAGATCAGAATCAACATCGGACTCCTCTCTCAACATCCACAAGAGGACACAACTAACGTTTCTTCATTCCACGCACCAATTCTGCCGTTTACACCAGCTCCTTCTATCCACGCACCATCAGGGACTGGAACAGACTCCAATTCGATCCAGCGGTATTTCTTACCCTTGATGCCTTCAAGACTGCATTAAGGGAAAACAACAGTTAATTTACCAGCATCTTGGATTTTTACTTGCACCTTGTATAAATTTTCACCACTTGTCCTGCATGTCCTCCTGGGTCGTCTCATGTGCACACTGCCACACCAGTGCGTCTATCTTCTATTATTTGAAGGCTGCACTTGACGGGAGAAAGAAAGACACCATGACTTGACTATAGTATAGAAATTACAATAGCCATTGATGATAAAAGTTAATGGTGGTCCATGGTCACAGCTCTGGCTACGCGTACCCATGATGTCCCATGTATCAAAATTCTATCAAAATTCTACCTCTCAGATTTAGGATAAGGAGTGTATCCAAATTTTGATACACCTGTCGATGGAGCAGATAACATATCGATAGCGAAAACTGGCAAGTACATGTAGAAAATCTTTTTTGCCTGTACGATAAATGTACAGGTCTGTGAAAATGTCATTTCCACAGATGCAAAAAGGGTCCATTGAACAGCTTCAAAACATGTGCTGACCACAGAAATACACAAATCAAATTTGTGGCTGGGTATTAGACAGGTCGAATCTAGCTGGGTATATCCCAAGTCCCAGGGCTGTGACCATGGACCATCATTAACTTTTATCATTGGGTATTATAATTTCTATAAGTCAAGTCATGGTGCCAGGACTAGGTATATCCCCACCAACAAAAGACTGTATTTACATTGCACTACATACACCTCCCATAGAGAGCCACAGTCACGTAACACTCCAAATTCACTCTTTTTCTCAATGAAATTTTGAAAATATAGTTTTAACTCACCAAGAATCCGATTTTAGATATTCGATATGTAAAAAAGAATAGGTTTTTGGTGCTCCATTTCCAAGATATCCTCAAAGAATCTTTTATAATTTCCATTTAAAATCCATTTAGCTAGCAGCCATGTTTTCATAACAAATAGGTGTGGCATGAGATCCAAATCTTGAGGTTTTGACATCTCAAAAATTTGCTTTTTTTACGCTTTGGCCGTACTAATTCAGGGATCATCTAAAACTCTTTACTTGTAAGTAGGCCTATTGTAAGTGGTAAATAGGAAATTTCCCATTGCAAATTAATTGTGTACATAATTACACGTTTTTCGACTCGTTTCAGCTGTGTTTAATAACTTTTTTAGCCAAATTCAGATATGCAAACGGCAGATATACGTATCCAAATTGTGAGTTCCGATGTACTGATATGACCTTGAGTCTTTTACAAATGTAGATTTGAATTGTCATTATAAATGCAAGGCATATCATCTTCTTCTTCCTTGATAATTGAGACTTCAATAATTGATTCATATTATGATATCACACTACAGTGGGGTGAGTGATCAAAGTCCAAGGTACTTGAATTTAATGCAAGATTGGTCCAAAAAATTTCCCAAAAATCAAAAATAAGCCATCCCCCCCTAAAATTTTAACCTTCCGCCGCTACTGGTGTAATGTCGTTTACATGTAGGGGTAGATTTGACTTTTCTTAAAGTATGCTTTTAGGGGTTCTTTTTGAAATGGGTGGTACTGGATAAAAAAGAAGAAACCCTCCCGGAATCACTATTTTTTCCTGACAATTACAATTGTCAAAATTTTAATATTTTACCATTTCTTCTTGAAAATTAGGTTAGGATTTACTATTGGGATTAGTAGTATTAAAAGTTAGATTTAGGGTTTGTGTTACGTGTATTAAAGATTAGCATAAGAGTTAGTTTTGGTGAGCTTTAGGGTAGGGTATGAATATGTAAAGTAGTCAGGAAAAAAGGATATCTTTTTCTTGCATACTGAGTAGCCATAAATATAGTACACTGGAGGTAATAAAAGGTCATAAAAGCTGTGTTATAGAACAACAAACTTTACAATTTGTGTTTATGAAGGAAAACTCAAAATAAACATGTCTTGCTAATCAAAACTGATTCACCAGGAAATGAATCATAAAATTAACTCAGGTAACCTGATCAATGCTTCTATAACTTGGAACATTTTTATAGGCCTACCCAAGTAACATGCCTGCAGGTATGAATTAGACTGCTGCTTATTAAAAACTCTCACCAGATTTGTCCATCATAGTCTGCCCCCACCCAGGATATGGGAAGCTGCATAATAAGGCACATATTACAATCTAACTACCGATAAGATATGCGCTTGAAAAAGCCGCAAAACGCCTAAATGAAGTGAAATAATTGTGACGACCTACCTGCAGCGAATCATGAGCGGTTTGATCTAAATGGAAAATCGCTATACAAAAACCAGTTCTTATTATTATTTTATGTCCAATACCTCACTAGAAAACAGAAAGTTTAACTGAAATGGTTGATCAGAAAAGTAATAGATAAACAGTTTAATAGGATATCATAGAGTGCGGGTATCACGTTCTTCCAGTTTATGTTTTGCTTCATCGTGACAATGTGGCGGATAAATTGTGATAAATTATTATCACTTTTGATTTAAGACAAATGCAGCTTACATTTTAGCATCTGTTTAGCCAATCATATATGTTGGTTTTGTGGTAAAATGCTATGTTTTGTAGAAAAACATGAAGTGCCATATACTCTATGGTATCTGATTACATGTACTTGAAAGACGGCATCATCAGTTCTCAAAATATTTGCTATATGGAAACTCAAAATATTTGCTGTATGGAAACCATCTCTCAACATGAATCTACGTAGCAAGGGAAAATTTTGAAAGAAATGTTTAATTTTTTTAGAAAAGTGATGATATTTTTTTTTTTTTTGGGGGGGGGGGGGGGGGGGTTACCTGTAAAAAACAAACATATTATTTTACTTTGCCTAACACCATGCATGCAGCACTTTTTCCTTCATAAGTATGTGACCTGGTAACTGTTTTAACCCTCCCCTTTTCGAAATAAAATTTATTTTTGAAAACATATGAAAACTTAATATTTTTCTTATACATGTACTCCTATATACAGTGTGCAAATTAAGGAAAAATATCCGGCAATTCTGCGGATTACCATATGCTAGATATTGGTAATCCGCAAGTATTTTTGGTAGTCGCCAAGATAAGAAAATGTAAAATTTAAAGACTTCTCATGATTTTGATTGGGCTTAGTAAGTATACAGGTTAGCTGACAACAATATATTTTAAATGACTACTATTTCAAGTTCTATAAACCAATAGTCCATGCCTCAGGTGAGAAATGTTTCAAGTCCCGGAACAATCTTTGAGCGTTTGGGCTAGACTTCTTGCGGATTACCAGCTATGAAGTTCTGGTAATCCGCACAAGATTTTGGTCTTCAGGATGCCCGGATTACCAACTAATTTGTACACTGCTAATATGCACATTAATTTAGAGCATTTTGAGATAAATTGCTATTAAAGATGATTTTATTTTCATACAATGTTTTTCTTTTCTTTTTCATATTACAGGAAATTGTAAAAACATTAAATAGCTGAACATTCTATGAGTAGAGCGATATACTTTCAAGTTTTAAAATGGGGGAAACTCAAGAATCTGAAAAGTCAACATCTCCACTGTATGAGGAGATATCATCAGCAGATATAGCGTCTCTAAGTCTAGAAAGTAGAGCCCCTCAATCAAACTCCTACAAACATGTAGCTATCGAAGATCCTAGTCTGTTTTCATCTGGAAGACTCCATATTGTCCTCTGTATTCTGTTTTGTGAACTGTGTGAGAGACTAACTTACTATAGCATTGTTGGTAATTTAGTTTTATATTGTACAAGTGCTCTGGATTATTCAAGTGAGACTGCAGCCACAATATCGTTTGTGTTTTCTGGGACTGCGTACTTTGTGCCCTTATTTGGAGGATGGCTCGCTGATTCTGTTGCTGGGAAATATAACACCATATATGGTAGCTTGCTCATATATCTCGTAGGTAGGTCAATAACAGCCATAGATGGAAGATACCAGACTCGGCACCATTTTTATTCCTTTCATGACACAAAATTGGGGGTATTCTGGTTTTTTGCAAAGTTAACTTGTTGCAATTGTAGCGCATTAAAACCTTTTGTGTGTGTTTTGTTTTGATGTGCGTGATGAGTAAATCAAGGCACACCTATATGACGCATCTCTGTAAAAGTCTTAGAAGATCCACAGAAACAAATGTAGCACCTGCTTTCAATCGGTCAAGGTTTGTCTGAAATTAGGTGTGGGCTATACGCAAGTAAAAATTACTTTTTTCAGAATTTCTATCTGTCAACAGTTTTTATGCATTGCAACTGATCTATCTCAACATGAAATGGCGAAAAAAAATTAATCGGGTCGAAGAAAAAAGTGTGCCGCGCCCTCTTGTGACCGTATGTCATTTTAGTGAAATTCTTGTTTATTTTACAAAAATTGTTATTTAATTCACAATTCTTGATCTTTTTGATTTGTTAATGGGTCAATAGTTATCAAGTGGAGTCCAAGGAACACAAATATGAAGTTTTTGTAAACTCTAGTCATTTCGTATTCCTGAAAATTGACGTTTTTGGTCAAAATTCCAAGCGAGGGCGCTTTTTGCAATTATGCGCAATTTGTACAACACTGAATAAATAAAAGTATGCAGATGTTAAGATACTCTGATGTTTAATTTACCCAAGAAATTTGAGCCTTGCACTATAATTAGTTTGATCGTAGTATCCATTTTAACGTTATTTTAATGTTCCTATACATTTGTATAGGGAAAAGTTCGTTGACCCCTATGCTTTTACATAGGGTTATTATTGACACATTTAAATGAGTCTAACTGACAAACTAAAGTAGATAGAATGCTCAAATTTTGTGAGCAGATCAAACTTGATACCACCTTGGCAACTGTTACCTTAAAATTAGCCAAAGCAATTTCTTTTGCGAATAATCATTAAAAGCGCCCTCACACACAATTTTGAAGGAAAACATCAATTTTTACGACGACGAAATGTCTTATTGTCGTGAAAACTCTTAACATGGATTTCATAACTTATTTACACATATTTAGACATTGAAATTGCTTCAAAATGTAAAAGATTTTTAGATTTAAAGCATTTTCTTCTCTAATACACAGAAATTTACTATGACGACACACTGACACTAGAGGGCGCAGCACACTTTTTTCTTAGACCTATAACCAAAAATGTTGTCATTTCAAGTTGAGATAGGTCAAGTGCAATCCAAAAAAACTGTTGACAAGGCGAACTGAAAAATCACCCATTTATAGCCCACTCCTACTGAAATTTGACCCGTATACACCCAATTTGAGTCCCATGGCTGATAAAGCCATTACTACACGGGCTGGTATAAGGAGTCTGGAATCTCCCCTCTACTGTGATTACAACTAAATTATACAACTATGCTAGAGAGATTGTGATCTGGCGGAACAGTGCAGGACTCTAGATCAGTAGGTCGTGAGTCCGAGGCCCTGCTACGGCTAACTGGTAATGTCCTTGGGCAAGATGTTTAATCCCAATTTGCTTTGTTGACCCAAGCGATATTGGGGAGCTGTTATGGGGAATATTACAATGTAAGTGCAGATTGAGTGTGCACCTGGCCAGTAGTAGCACCTCAGCTTGATGTGAACTGATTGTGACGATTTCCTGACGGCAGCGTAATGATAGGCAGCAGCACTCTGTGGATTCGTTCACAAATATAGTAGCGCTATACAAAAGATGTACATTATTATTATTATCATTATTATTATACAGGAGAACATTCTACCTCTTCATAAATATGTATGTGCAGTTGGTCAGTTCAGATCAATTCCCTTAACAGAGATTTTTAATTCACCAAATATTACCTAAATTATTGTGAGAAATGTATTGTATTTATTGGTAAATAACATACCTTCTTCATTTTTCAGGTGTAGCATTGCTACCAGTTATATCTATAAACTTTGAGGAGTTCAATCCCAACCTAAGATTGTCAGATACTGCAAAGCAAGGTTACTTTTTGTTTGCATTGGTCACCATAGCGATAGGAACTGGAGGTATCAAAGCCAATGTTGGACCATTTGGCGCACAACAACTCGATGATTTGGGGGAAACTGCAATACAGACATTTTTTAGTTGGTATGTGCTTGGACTGGACCATCAGCATATTTATAAATAAAATTTTACACACATAATACCCCACATGTTTTCTATGTGATCAAACAAACTTCAGCACAATCATTTCTGATTACTGGAGTTTGCTGGGGGGGGGGGGGGGGGGGGGTGAGCTGGATCACCCAAACTTCAGTGAAAGCATTCCCATTTGACAGAGTAGAGCTCTAATTTCAGTACAAGCATTCATGGAACAAATATATACCTGTATGTGAGTTGGACAATGCAACTTAGCACAGGTATTCATTAGTGATCTAAAGTAGGTTATAATTAGACCACAACTTTGTGCAGCTGACCCTAACCCTGCCACAGTTTTAATTTTCCAAGATGGCCACTAGGCTTTATTATGCACCTCAAGATTATTGTATAATATTCATTACATGTTTGAAATTATCTAGAGGTGCACAATCAAGCCTACACAAGTGGCCATCTTAGAAAATCAAGCTGCAGTGACCAGGATGCGGCCAGTCGCACAAAGTCGTGCCCTAATTGTGCTCCAGCGCCTGAGTAAGGCTTTACGTCCAAAGACATTTGCACGCTCGAGAAACATTCACTCACATATTTGCTCTGACTCGTTTTGGTCAAATTAAGAGTTAATGGACCTTACAATGCTTGGGTATAAGTTAAATCGATGTAAACATCAATTTAAGGCTCGTCGTCCAAAGACACTCACTCACCAGAGACATTTGCTCACGGAATTCACTTTCACATATTCTCTAAAATGGAGAGAAAATATTGCTTGCAATGATTGGATGTTGGTCAAATCGATGGTAACGTCGATTTAACCAACATTCAAGCATTTTAAGTGTCTTTACCTCTCCATTTGACCAAAATAAGTCAGAGTGAATATTCTGAGTGAATCTCTCTCAGGTGAGCGAATGTTTTTGGCATCAAGCCTAAGTAATACCTATACGACTTAACTAATATTCAACCACAAGAAGCAATATTTTCCCTCCATTTAAAGGAAAAAGTCTCTTAGGCGAGCGAACATCTTTGGACGCCGTGCCTAATATCTTATAGCATCGTCTCGTAAACTGTACAATATGTTTTAGGGGTCACTTCAAAACTCAACCGGGAGGAAGGTAATATTTACATAAATGAATGTAAGGAGCGATATCCTTACAGTTCGAAGTATTTAATAATTTTGATTCAGAAATTCAAAATCTGGAGGACGCTGAGGAAAACCTGAATGCAAGAAAGCAAGAAATAGTTAAAGTTCAGTTCATAAGACCTCAAATTGGAAAAATAATAGTTCCCAGGACTATATTTGGCAAAAAGGAATTTCAGTTCTGAAGCTTCTATATTGAAAAACCTTATGGCACATACGCCTACCAAGATTATTTGAGTAACATACCGCTGTCCCAATGTCAGGATTAGGGAACAATCCCTGTAGTTACTATTCCAGGACAAGAAAAGTGGGCCTTCATCCCCTGTTTCTCATGTACCACTGACAACCACATAGCTTATATCATTATGTATTTGTTTTCCATTAGGTTCTACTGGTTTATAAACATGGGTTCAACTGTAGCATTCTCCATAGGTGTCTATGTCCAGCAGGAATATGGGTTTGCATTGGGATACACAATTCCTGCTATTTCTGTGTTTGGTGCTGTTGTATTCCTCCTTGTGGGCAGATCTTGGTACATCTTAAAGACTCCAGAAGGTAAGAATATGCCAATAATCTGCATCATGGTTCACCCATGTACATGTAGACACGACTACATAATCAACATTTCAGCATCACTGAACATTAACTGTACTATTCTAGTCTATGTGTGATCTAGCTCAAAGCTCATGCACATGTTGAATGGTATGGAGCAATAAACTCTGGGTGCACAAAAGTCATGTGATTGTAATAATTAATCAACAATCAAGAGAGTTTTGTGATAATGTGACCAATAATTGTGCTTCCATCTGTCGCCTGACCCAATCTTTTCACCTGGTGATGAAGGTAAGATCCCATCAGTTAAGATTCTCAGGCTTTGTGTTTTGCAGACCTGATGATGACCGGGGATGATGAACAAAGCGATGTAAAAGTCTGTCTAGGCTATAGGCTAAAGGGAATTTTATCTTTTATATAAGGGGCGGCTTCAAAACTCAACCGGCGGTTGTCTGCCGGTTCTGGGCGGTTGGCTCTTGTTTATCTGGTTGAATCGCCCAGAACCGGCAGACAACCGCCGGTTGAGTTTTGAAGCCGTCCCTAAGGTTTTTTATGCAGTTGAACTAAACTTTTTAACTTACCTTTTTGTTACACTTAACCATTTAGGAAGTCCCATGACTACAGTCAGCAAAGTTCTGATCTCTGGAGCTTCACAGTGTCGCCACCCTCATATAGATGCTGCAGAGATGGATAGCTGTATTGACAGAGTGAAAGAAAGTTATGGTGGCAGATATCCAGATCAGACTGTAGAAGACGTTAAATCAATAGGAAGAATTATACCAGTTTTTGCAACAATTGTTCTCTACTGGACTGTGTATTTCCAGGTATGAGTAATCTAGGGCCAAGTTCATAGTACAGAATGTATTTATAAAAAAGAATAGCTCTCTTCAGAGCTTGTTGACATAAATTTCACAAAGTTGAAATGTTTTTCGGTTCATCCTTCATGTAAGACATCATGAACTTAGTCTAGCATGAAATCTGTTGTTAACACATGTATTGACTATTTAGTGATAAGTCTTTTGAAACAGTCTAGCTCATGAATTCATATCTTACATGAAGGAAACACCTTTTTTTCGGTATAATAATGTCGAAGAGGATGATCAGCTAAATTGAAAATGACCGCTACTGATATTTTTATGTTGGTAGGTCCGTATTTCCATACATAGAGCCTCTAACAGGGCTTTCACTTGGGCTAAAAAAATGCACAGGAACACTGGAGCACCGCTCCCAGTAAAAATCACAGACAGCGGGGGAAAATAGCATTTAAAGATTACAGAAAACATTGGCAGAGTTTTCAAAGGAATAGATTAAACCAAGAAGTTATCATGGACTTGAGTCGGTTCGAGAAAAGCTATTCAAGGATAATAGGTGTTTCTTTTGTTCCATCAATAAAGCCTACTTGAATTTTCTATGTTATAGCGTGTTGGCGGTTAACTTTGAAAACAACCATGTTATATTTAATCCGGTTATAACACAAAGAAGCATGATTTAAAACAAAGATATGACAAAAGTGCACTCCAGGGCACTTTGTGATCAGAATAAATGAAAAGAGGGTGGTTTTACAAGAATTTTCATACCAAACTGATTAGCGTACGATAGCGTACAGTTAAGATATTTGTAATTGAAACGGACAGCTCTAGTCAATTCGGTATATGTTTGCAACTTGCACAATAATAAAAAAATGCGGTTGTAAGCGTACAAATGATGAAATGTACTGTGATCATGGAGATCAAATAGGTCGATAACAGCTTTCCGGTAAACATACTACACTAAATCATGAATACAAGTAGTGGACATTGGTTCGACTAATCGAGTTTTTTGATTAGATATGTGCTCTGAGACGTCAATACAAAAGCGTACTTAATTTGCGTTTGAATAGCGTTAGTAATAATCGGATTAAGTACGACATAGTTGATACAATGGGATACATGATCGAACCGACTCCAGTCTATGATAACTTCTTGATTAAACAGCAATCATCTGTTTGAATTTGTTCAAGTTTAAAATTGCAATTTTTCTTTTCATCTCTTATTATGCTATAAATGTCAATTTTTACATTATTGCAATGAATTCAATCGATCATTCAATACTAATTTATTAATATATGACTTGAGTTTTAAAATGTGATTTTTTTCCAAATTATACAAGTTAGTGTAAACTAGTTAATTTTAGAAAATTCAATTTTGGTTTCTTACTCAGCAAACTGTTGAAACCATAGAAAAATGCATATTTCTAGAGGTGAATTTTTATGATGAACAAATTGCAAAAAGAACTTTCAACCACATACCATACATTTCAATGTTGTTATTTATTTTTGTTCCTGGCACGTACAGTGGGGTAACAGATAGTTGAACAGGTTGGGCATGCTGCCCCACCTGAAGCTTTTGACCGGGAAAAGTTTGTTAACCTTCTGGGAAAAGAGAGGGTAAAAAGAAGAATAAATGAGGAGGAAAGGAAAGGTAAAATTGAAAATCTAGCAGGAAAAATTGGGGTTTGAGGTCTAAATAGGAAAATGCATACCAGGAATACCCCACAACGCACCGGGAAAATAGGTAAAAATTTAGTTTGCCACAGTGTTTAAAACAGGTCACTGGACTACATCACACTCAAGCATGTTATTTTATGCTCCTAGACAGCATATTTTATTTTGATGCCCTGGCTTTCACATGGAGTACCTTGATAAGGACAGGTAGGACAGAGTGCTGCTGTCTTTGATATTAACAGGCCTATAACTCTAAAAAAATTGGAGACGTGGTGCCTCAGACTTGGAAACATAGCCTCAGATGAGGGTATTCACCTCAGACCTGATAAGTTGAGCAGTGCAGTACAGCTTGGGATGTTTATGGGACCATTTGGACCCTTATAGTGCTGGAGGGTGTCTCTGCTCTATCAGACCATCAGTATTTATAGTTTAAAGCTGAATTCATACTCAAAACGCAATGCATTGCGTTTACCGCAAATGAATTCACACTCAAAACGCAAACGGACTGCAGCAGCCGATGACATGAAAACGCAATGGAAAGTTCAGCTTTTCTCAACTTGATTTGCGTTGCCGCAAGTGGTGTTGCGTTTTGATATCGATTGATTGGAACATCTCAAATCTTTTACTGCACGTGCTCAGTGCGTCTTGCGTTTGCGTTGAGTCTGAATTCAGCTTAAGAAATGTTATTTCCATAGAATTTATTTAAAAGTACCCCATTGAAATACGTTGCATAACATGACCAACAACTGTACTAATGTACCACATAGTGTCATTCTGTGATAGGTATGAATTCAAGGACCTAAAATAAATTAGCACACTGGATACAATCGGTTGGCTTAATCATGTATAGGTCTTCTGGACTTTCTTTTATTTTCTTCGTTTAGTTCTAATTATCTAATATGTCACTTTCTATCAGATGCAGACTACATATTTATTACAAGGCGAACGTATGAAGTTGGTGTACGGCAGTTTTTCTATACCAGTTGCATCTCTAAGTCTCTTCAACTCAATAATTATTTTAATCTTAGTACCACTCATGGACAGATTTATTTACCCAGCATTTGAAAAATGGGGCATGCCACTCAGCAAACTTCAAAGGATTGGTAAGTACATTGTAATTTGTAGTAACTACCTTTCTTTTCTTCACTGTCTCCTCAAAAATAGTATATGTTTGAAACGGTATAGAATCAGACCCAGAACCTCCTGTGTTAAAATTTAATGTCCATATAGCATGCAACTCGAGTATCTGTGCCTGGGTGATCAATTGGTCATACTATTTAAGGTATTCTTCATGCATTCCTATCAACGGCTTAAAGGACTATATAGCTTGACAATTACATAGAGAAAGTAATTATTTGTTTATTTTTATGTATAACACTCGGCAAAAAGTCCGGCTACTCCAATACTGCATATGCATTAAATTAAGGGACACCTCCGGACCGAAACGGACAGAATAATGGCAAGAATGTTTAATTTTAGATGCTGGAGGAAAACAAAGTGCTCAAAGAAAACCTGCAAAGACGAGTATAGATTGACAGTCAAATTCACATACAACTTTGGCCTGACTAGGAATCGAACCCAGGCCGTAGTGGTTAAAAGTGAGGGAACAACCGTTCCGCCAACATGTACCCCTCAAGATATTATAAAATATAGACCTTCAATTTATAGGTAGGGGTGTCTGTTAGTAGTGAGACTGTCATGACACTGTCTAAATTGTAAACACCATTTTGTTTAAGTCAACCATCCATTTAGTCCATGTCAGGATCCAAGTTTAAATGCAAGACAAGAGTCCTTTATTATCAAATGTATTTCTTGACTATACAACTGACAGGAAGATTGCAAACCTAAAATATTTATGATAGGGTTACTTTTTTGTGATTGTTTGTTTTCTGCCTTAATTCTTTTGTTCTAGTCTTTCATATGCTGTATTATTCACTTCTGATTTTTATAATTTCTTTTGTTATGATGTTGTGCTTATGTATTATGACGAGATGAAATGAATGAGGATACATTTATGAGGGGCCAATAAGGCGATGGAGCACAATTAGGCCACAACTTTATGCGGCCAGCTTAATTTTCCAAATAGAATTAACAAATATAATATAAATATATTTTTCACCCTCATTATCACCAGGCATTGGTATGGTATTTGCCAGTATTTCAGTACTCATAGCGGCTGGAGTAGAGATCTCTCGTAAGAATATAATGATGAACGGTGGCTGGGAGAATCAGACTCTAGCAGGAGAGACCTTCAACGCGTCCACTTTGTCAGTGTTTGCTCAGATTCCTCAGTTTGTTACGATTGGTGCTAGTGAGGTGTTTACGAGTATAACAGGTGAGCTTCATGCTGTACACAGCATAATTATAGGTGTATGCTTTATGCACAGCAACTGAGGTTACAGTAAATGTGTACATGGTACTCACAATATAGTAGCATTTGGACCCGGGACTAAAACCCGGGTACAAAATCTGCCGACCGATTACCCGAACTGGACAATAAATAAAATCATAGAATTTTGAACAAAAAATTTTGTGTTCAACAAATTATGATAAAATCATCATCTGATCGAAGTAAATATGATAAAGCATGACCACAATCGACGAAGAATCAACATTTTTGGTGTAATTGAGACATCATATAGTCGTAGTAAACCCATCAAACTTCCCATTCTAACATTGTAAATCCTCAATTATCAATACGGTCGGGTACTCGGGTACCCGCCCGAAAAATAAGTCGGGTACCCGGGCAGCAAGTTACCCGAAAAGTCCCAGGCCTAACCTAGTAGCATTTTCCTGTAGTTTCCAGAAAAGGTGCTTTCTAGGATGGCCTTTCTGTTACCCAGGTATTTACTGCTCATGAGGGCCGCAATGGTGCAAAATATTTGTCTAATGTGATTGGAGACTTTGAGCCTACTCAAGGTCGTCGGAACAATGTAGGCAATGTGGGTTTTGTTCGCACCACTTTTCAGCCAGAAAAAGAAAAAAGAAATAAATTAAATTTAGTCTGAAGCATTTAATTATAATCCTGGCATAAATAACCACAACATAGCAATGTACAATTCGTTTTTAGTAGATGTTGGCTTCTGGGTTTATTTGTTTCCTTATTTTTGATAACTAACTGGCCACAGGCTGCACCTCTTTTATTTTCCTTCCGGCGCAACTGACCCTCCGTCACTACATCACACCTGCACAAAAAACAACGAGTATTAGACTGTTGGTAGAACAGATGATCAGAAAGAAATATAC
>JXSR01S005130.1:14602-27767 GCA_000969725.1 Ophiothrix spiculata
TAATTTGTGAACTTACTTTTACTTTCTTTTTTATGTACTGGAACAACCCTGGCAATTTTAAGTTGATCAGGAACTATACCAGTTTTTAATGACATATTAAATATAATTGAAAGAGGAACTCTTAGTTCTTTAGCAAGCATTTTAATTAGCAATGGCGAGATATTATCATGTCCTGTGCTTTTTTTACTGTCTAGTTTTTTAATTATATTAATAACTTCATTAACCACTATGGCTCAAAAGCTCCATTCTACACTAGGCATTATTTCAGGTTCTGTGTAAACCTCTATGGCATAGAACCTTGATCAACCCACATATGCACCATCGCAACCCGTATAAGGTCCCCAGGTTTTTTACGGGTTTCCAAGAGAAAATTAGCAGTTAGTTCCTTGTCCAAGCAATTTCAAAAGTTTTTGGCACCAGCGGGGTTCATAATCAGGACCTTCCGCATTACAAGCGAGCGCCGTTACATTTGAGCTAACTTGACGGATATAATATTGAGTTTTTGATGTTCGGTTTTTTTTTTCAGACTTTTGAACATACTATCTCTTTTGACTTGGACACTTGTGTGCACATCTACAAAACAGGATCCAGTAGATTCCATTGCACAGTCTATCGCTTGGATAGAACTCTTTCACATGAACTCAATGATAACTCAAAAAACAAACCTGAAACATCTGAGAGAAAAAGACCACGGCGTAACTCGAGAAGAATCGCAGACGTCGCTGATGGAGGATTAGGATGAGGACTATTATCGAAATGAATTATGGAGGCCTAAAATGGTGGTACTGGATTCCTTGTTATCTGAGATGATCCATGCCCTTTCAAGGAGTGGTGTGGTGGACCAATAAAGGTTTGTGAGGTATTGATTTAGGATATGATGTTCAGGTGTTATTGAAGATTGCAATTGTGAATTGTAGTAGAGTAGAGTTGAAGATGTAGAGAGTAGCAGAGATGCCAACACTTTCTATACTTTATCAACACCAAATAGGCGGGCTTCTTCACATCGTGAATTGATACAGATAAGTGTGTGTGTAGCTGGACACAGCACAACTGCAGGAGACGCAGCGCTCGTTGCATGTGTGACTCGTGCATCATTATCTACGGCGCGCGCGTAACTGGGATTATTTTTACTTGCGGATGAAGAAAAGCCTCATAATTCCCTCCTATTTAGTGTTGATCAAAGTATATATCGTCATGTGAGTGCAAGAAAGTCGTATCTGCAATAGCTGCCATTTGTCATAATTTTGGATTGCACACTGTCTAATCTCCAATCTTGGGTCAGTGGTTCTTGAAATGGTTCTTCAGGTGACGGTGTCACCTGAAGAACCATTTCAAGAACCACTGACATAAGACGGTAAATTTTTGAGGGATTTTTCACATTCTTGTGACAAAGCATAAAATAAAAATAACTTAGGGCAGCCATTGCAGATACGACTTTCTTGCACTCACATGACGATATGTGACTGTGTACCAGAAACCAGCAATACATGTGGCCTCTTTTTATTAATATTTAAACATTAGTAAAGTCCACGGGATAAAGGATTAAAAGAATTTGGCAATTTTATTTAAATCCACAAGTCTAGCTATATGGTTTGTCAGAGGTTGTCATGGAAAAAAGATGAAGGTGACACCCAAGATAATTGCTTTCAAAGATCAATAAGCCTTGTGGTTTTTGGTTGATAGTTGTCGGGAAAAATGTTTTATTTCACTTTCTAATCATTTTTAAATGACACATTGCAGGTGTTTAAAAGGAAAAATAAGTATTGTTGATCTGCAAAACAATCAATTTCGCAAAATTACGATCTTTGCATGCAGTTTCACCTCTAGCGCAAAATTTGCTGTGTTTATGGCTTGTTTGTGGTTCACAATCTCATTTTAGCAGGAGACTTCGTACAGATATTTCTGATTCCTGAACCTTAACCATACAAATATGAAAAACATGTTTTTGATAAACATTTTTCCATTCAAATATATATAATTAAAGAAATCTTGCCTTGTTAGAAGAAAGTCACCTTATTTTAAGGCTTTGAATGTTGGCATGTCTGGAGTAGGAGAAGTTCTATAGTGATGAGTGAAAAGCCAATGCTGTAAACAGAAAATTGAAAAAAAATAATCAAAATCTGTGTTATTGTTCAGTTGTGGACACACACTAACAGTACACTCTCAGTACACTCTAATGGGGTCCAGGGAAATTTCTTAGGTTTTGCCCCATGATGTACTCAAATGGTGTTTTGATTACTTACAATTTGAACATCAACCCTGACAACAATGACAACCCTCTGAAGTATTATAAATGCAAATGCACACATACTTCCAGACTAAGATGGACTGATATTAGTTGACGAAATCTTTAAACTATGATGGTACAATACATGCATGTATTTTTTTCCCTTCCCTGTAGTATCCATTGCCCATATCATGAAACACTGCTAACTCTAGTTGGCGGCTAATTCTTTGTCTACCTGTCAAATTTTTGACAGGTTAGCAGCCAACTAGAATTAGCGGTGTTTCATGAATATGGACCCAGGTCTCTGTGCATTTGGTATAAGATTTTCTAATCTGCAGAGCTAAGATGCTATATTAATGCTGGCAGTTTATTATGATTTTTATGCAACTGTAATTGATTTTTGTAAAAGGACAAATTTTAATTTTGTTAAAGCCATTTGTACAAATAGTTGCACACACCTATATGTAATTCAAGGCTCTGAATTTTCATGTGCAAGAATTATTTTTAATAATAATAAGATCTCCTGTTTTTGTCTACATCAACTTTTGTTTTTTTGTATTGAAGGAGCATGATCCAATTTTTCAAAATTTAGTTTTGAAGTTTTATATGAAATGTATCTATGGTATAAGATTTTAGTTTCAAATTTCAGTCAAATTGGTTCATTTTGAATTTCAGAGCACTTTTGTATTTCATAGCTATCTATACTTAACTGTATAAATTTTACTATGTTTTCAAAGTTAAACACTTTTACATTTGTATCTTTAAAACAGAACACATTTCAGCCACAAAATTTCACATGGCAATTGTTAGAAATATTTCAGCAATAATTTGGCACAAGAATCTCCATTTGTCTGAAAAAATGTTGAGCCAATCAGACCGTGCTCCTTTAAGGGAAGGCATAAATACTTTTTTCAATCACCTTTCATTTATATGTATATTAATCACTATAGATGAGCCCAACTGATTAATATTTTCAGTTTTGCCAACCAAGTTTTTCATCAAAATAAGTAAATAAAAACATTGTAAAATTGGTCATTTTTGGGGTAACATATTTTGACTGGGAAAAATGTGACTTAAACAAAAAAAAATTTCAAACTTTTTTTGTTTTTTTTAAATTATTTAACAGACTGATTTATCTGTAAAGTTCATCTGACTATAGAGTAGGATGGTGTTTTTTAGTCACATTATTTTAATTCTCAAATGTATTCCTTCTTCCAATCTCTCCGGTATCAAGAAAGCATAAAGAAATCGAACATATCTTCACCTCACAACAATTTTGATATTTGTCTCATACCATAGGTCTTCAACAGTTTACACCTGTAGCTTACCCCAATAAACCTTTAAATTCAAGTACAGGTAGCAGCAGATGAGCTTTAATATGTAATGGTACTCAAACCTTCTTATCAGGCATGAGATTTTTCAGCTTTTTCTCTGATTTCAGAGTTGTTGATGTTACAAATTCTTTGATTTCAGAGTTTTTGGTGCTAGAAATTCCAAAATTTTCTTTAATTTCAGCCTGTTTTGAGTTGTTTTTATATGTTTTAATAAAAGTGCACTCTCATGCCTGTCTTATACAATTCACTATAATACACATTTTGTCTCTGAGTTTTTAGCGTGAAATACATTCATATGCCCAAAGAAGAGTTGATATTTACATTGGGTAATTAGGGATGGGCGATACAGCATTGACTGTAACATGTAAAATGATAGTTTCGGCATCGGGTGGTGTGTGGGATAACAAGCGAGTTCATATGTTTGAACATTTGAAATATTTTGAATATTTGTTTGTCAATCTCTGATTTTAGAAGTAAGCCAACAGCACTCCAGCCGTCGCCAGATATGATTCATTTCCCATTACTCATAGTTGTACCAAGGTGCATTTGGGCAGCATCTTATAGTGCAAGTTATCAATGGTGCATGTTTATTTTTGAGGTCAGTTAAAACAGAATCGTATTGATTAACCAAATTTTCCAAAGTTAGATGCAGGAGATTTCAGCAATTGTGAATCTAGAATATCTGATCAAAACTCATCTATATTATTGCCGCAAAATTTGCGGAAAGAGATTTTCATTTTTGTTGGGTTTGGTCGTGCAATTTTCAAGTTACATTCAAGATCAGTGTCGGTATAGTGAGTAATAATTAGATCAAGTGTGTGTCCATCTTTATGAGTAGAACCAGTGACACACTAGGTGAGTTTGGCCGAGGAAAGGAGATTGGTACACATGATGCTTCTCTGTCAATCAGATCATTAACATGAAAATTGAAGTCGTCAGTGATGTGGAGTGGAGGAGTTATGGATGCAATGCTTTCTAAGAATATGTTAAACTTGTGAAAAAATGTTGAGGCTGAATGGTGCTTTTCTTCTTGTTTATTGAGACCAATATAAGAGTCTTTTGCAATGGATGTTGCAAGTATAAATCAATATATTCAAAAGATTCAAACGTCTTTGGTATAGATCTACAAAATGTTTTAAAGAGGAACACAAGCATACACAAACACCACCACCTTCTCTACCAATACACGGAATGTGGTGACGATCATTATTTGGAAAGGGCTAAAAAGAGCTGGAAAGTATTAAAATCTGCAATTGGTTGGTTATTTTGATGTTTACCAGTTAACTAGGTTTCAGTTATACAGAGAATATCAAGTTCATGGGTTAAAATAAACAAGACTACATATATACAGAGAATATCAAGTTCATGGGTTAAAACAAGACCACATACAATGTGGATTTTGTTTTTGTTGATCTTGTATTCCATAGTCCAAAGCTAATTTTAGGAAGTTGATTCAGTAGATTTATGTGAACAGCCAGCTTAAGGTAGATTAACTTGTTTTATTCCATGTTCGCAGCCGTTTGATGAATGGTGCTAATGTTTTCTTCTTCTACCTCTTTTTCTGCGGCTTTTTGTTGGAAATCTGTTTAGTTTCAGGGTTTTATGGAGTTCCAAACTGCGATGGGGAGATAGGGAGATTTTGATTCCCAAAAATATGGGTTCAGGGATAGCAATGTAGAGTGACTGTATACATAATGGAGAGTCTGAGACTCTAATGATGTGAAACGTACACCATTTTTATATATGCATGAGCTTCCATCTGCGACTATCGCCATCTGAGATGTGGCCAATGAGTGGTCCCAGAACTTCTTCGGTGTGTTCTATGTAATTTGTGAGAAACAGTTTTCACTGTGCAGCAACATCATGATGTGTAAATTTGTTGCATGTTGGTAGCATGACTACAGCAAGTCTTAGCAGGTTCCGGTGAAGTGGATTGATTAGTATTTCTCTAGTAGCTTGGGTGCCAGTGGTCATGGTGTTTGAAGCTTCAATCATGTGTGAATAAGAATCAGTTTCATTGCCTAACACAATATGAACAGGCATCAAACACGGGTGTGGTTCCCCTTTCTTTACGTAAAATCCTAACAGCTCATCGCTCTCCTGGCTGTAACTGACCTCACTTTTGACACCCATCAGAATGGTTGATGGTCACCTACAACTTTCTTGAGTAATCAGACGCATCTCTTCTACTAGAATGCTTCATGCCTTCGATGTCAATCACTGCCACTGCATTTTCATCTCGTCAATTGTTTGGTTGTCGCTGCAAAGTGCTTCTGCCACTAACATTTAGTGAGTTGTTTCCATAGAGGGGCATATATGCCAACAGCCAGAACACCATGTAGAGCCTCATCGTTGCAAGAAGAGCGTCAATAATAAATCAGTAGACACAATGCAGCTGTATATATACTAACATGACTGGCGAGCTATTTCCTGGAGCACCTCAAATACAGTGAAGTGAAGTATTCTTTTTTGTGATGAGGTAGATCTGGAGGAAATTGGGCCTTAGTTGTGTTTTGTTCGTAATCTCCAATGGTATTTTTTAGGATTTGTCTGCTTCAGGGACTCAGTTTTAAAATAGCAAGGAGAGCTTTAAAAAGCTCTCCTGAAGGTAATAAGGAGAGCATTGGTAGAGCATTAATAGTTGAGTGTTGGCGTAAAGCCGAAAATTTGAGCGCGCGTAGCGCGTGAGCATAAAAGATAAAAGCTTACCTTGCCTCCTACTTGGCAAGTGACATTGTGTTTCGTCACGTTTGTTGTTCCTTGGATATACACTGCCGCTGAATTCGATGCAGCACCACGGATTCTTGGGTCGTTTTTTTTATTTTGTTCCCTTGACGCCTACATATGTTGCACAAAGTTTTTGATGCATATATAACACCATCTCCTCCATCATAGCCTATTACATCTTTAAAGATCACAACTGTAAGACGTGTAGCTTTACCTTCATTCTTTTCCCCTCACTCATCATAGATGCTACCTTAACAGACATCAACAAATCTTTGTTTGGTGTCTAAATTATTTGCACAATTGTTGTGATTGATAAACCTCTCGCTAGTGCCCATGTGCACGCCACCGTCCTGATCGAGTGCGGGCAAGGTCTCTCATTATGTGACATTTGCGCACAAGAAATCGCTTCTACAAACCAGCTTGATAGTGTAGATTAAGCCTCTTTCTTATATGGCTTCTTAGAAGTGATAAACAGGGCTTTAGTATTGCCTCTGCAAATTCTTGAGCAGTCTATGTACCACCTGAGAGCTCTAACGGGTCAACATAAGCGGTGTTTCCTAGATTTAGATTTATTAAGATAAGGTAGAAACAATGGTCTAGCCGAGAAGTTTACTAACTCGTTCTTAGCCAGGAGAGAAGTACAGCGTGACCCCCCTCACTAAAAACTGCGCCGTCCCCTATCCACAGCGCATGTAGTTCTGAAAATCTTCGCCCTGAGCAAACTGCCAGTAAGAAAACCGTCTTGATGGCCAAATCCTGAATGAGGCAGCCTGTATCGGCTTGAAAGGAGTCACGATAATCCGTACAACTGTTGTGTAAATTAGGACGAGTACGTCGCTATAATTCGTACAACTACAACCAACTGCCTTTGCAAACTTGCAGTTGTGTGAATAAGAGTATCAACAATTGTTTATCTTCACGACAATTAGTGTGCGAACAGCCATTTTCCCATCACAATTTTTGAACAATTACTCTATGCTCCAAGCTTACACTGGTTCCAGGTAATTCCTTGGACAAAATCAATCACGTGACTTTAAAATACGTTTGTATATAATATGGCCCCGTACTCCGAATGTTTATTTACATCGTCCGAGAAATACGGCACCAATATTGTTGACAAACAGCATGAACAGTGAGTTACTTTTCCACAAACAATGCACATGTTACGTCGTACAGTAATGCAATGGGGAACCATTTCCGATAATGAACGATCACGGAGCACTGTACGGTATATCAGCGCTTTCGGAGTTCTCAGCACAATGATATAACTTACAAGCTTGCTTGCTGAGAATGCTGTATTACTGATGGTAATGGCGCAAGGGGCGCGACAAATCTCGCTTCCAGAAGTGGGTTAAGGCGCGTAGTAGCACGCGAGCGCGCCTTAAAATAATGTCCCTGCTGCTTGACTATATTTTTTTGTATCGGTTGTCACACATCTGTTATTTTTTCTTGTATGGAAAGGCAATGTCTATTTTACTTATAATTCAAAACAAATTTACAGAATGTACTATACTTTTTGAAATGGAGTCACATTAATAACAGTAAACTTCTTTTTGATACGCCCTGTATAATAATTAATCATTAACAAATAACTAAAGATACCTGTACCTTTTTGGAGGGTAAACATCTTTAAAGTCTCTAATGCAGACATGAAAATTCCTGCTTTCTTGAAGCTGCACTCAAGTTTCTTTTCTGTAACAGAAGTTCTGCTGGCTTATTGGTTTTCTTTTTATATCTTCTTCAAAGAGGCATTGAGCTTTATGCAACTCATCGAACAGTCATTTGTCCAGTGACTCCAGTCTACATCTGCATAGGTTAAAAACAATTTATTGACTTAACAACATCCAAAGGGGTATATACAATACTAAAAAACATAAATACCTCTGCATAGCTGCTGCACGAGGTCAACACCATGTTTCTACATTAGGGATGACTTTTTCATCCCGTAACATGTTCACAAAAGCCAAATCATCTTTCATCTTGCTGACCTAATTTTTCAATCTCAGCCATTGCTCTTATCAAAAATTTGCACCCAGAAGAAGGGGGGGGGGGGAACCTCATATTCGATATGCAGTTCACTAGGGATAAGTGTCTTGCCAGCTGTCATATTTTCATATTTAGCCAACTTATCCTCAAGACTGGCTTGACACAATATTTTGGTACTTACCTCCCTTACCAATTCGTAAACAAAAGCATGCGTGACTTTTGATAATTTTTACATTGCAATCTTCCAAAAGTGGAGGTTGTGTGGGGATAGCGAATCGGGGACAGCGAATTGAGCACTAACATACCTGAGGGGGGGGGGAATTTTATCATCCTGGCTCTTCCCTGATGGATGTGTTGCTGAAGCAGACACTGTCCCATCCTGACCTGTCTGATTTGACATGATTTGGCAGTTTCTAATACAACTTTGGCAGTATCATGCAGCAGCAGATCCCTGGCTCTCCCCGGGTGTAATGCAGTTTGCATCGGTTTATCCTGGTTGACTTCTTGTCATTGATTTTAAGGATCAAATTTGAGCCAATGATCTGATGGTCACATGTGTTGTGTTCATATCAGAGTTTAAAAAATAAACAAGCTAGGTTGTGTTTTGAAACTGTTTTCTAGAGTTTTCAGAAAGGTATCTTCAATCAAAACACAAAGTTTTTGTTTCTTTTCCCTGGTTCAATTGATTGCCAGTGGTCATTTTGTTTGTCAGCAGTTCTATAGATTCCTTGCTATCCTGTATCAGTTGTATTTTTAAATACACTTTGAAATCCATGTCAGCGTGGATGTTTTACAAATTTTAGTTGGTTGTCCTTGGTTAATGTGGTCATTTATATTGAATGGCTTTGAGGGTTATACAAGAAAATATTATACGAGCGAAAAATATTGCACGAGTCTAAGACTAGTGCTATATTTTTTTAGTGAGTACAATATTTTCTTGTATCACCTGAAAATAAGCCATTTAATATTTATTATTTATATCAGACACATTGTTGCTAGAGCTGTAAGACCAGATTGTTGATGTTTACTCGCTTTTTCTGGCGCTGTTTTATGACGTATGGAGCGTGCATGAAAGTGCATCAGACATATCTTGCTTCCTACTGTCATTCACTCTACCAATGAACGAGGTACTTATAGTCCAGTCACTTAATGTTGACAATCTAAGGCTTGGCGTCCAAAGACATTGGCTCGGCCGAAGTGACATTCGCTCTTGATATTTGCTCAGACTTATTCGATAAAACGGAGAGCGAATGTCGCTCTCATTGAGCGAACATCATTTCAATCAATGAAAGCGAATGTCACTCTCGCATGTTGCAGCTGTATGATTATTTAATAAACAAAACCAAGAATATTCGGAGCGATCTTCACTCCAATTTAATCTGAAGTGTAGCGAATGTCATGACATTTGTTAAACGAATGTCGCTTCCCGTTGGAGCAAAGTTTTCTTGGTAGGGTGAGCGAATGTCACTCGGGTGAGCGTCTTTGGACGCCAAGCCTAAAGTTAGGACCACCTCTGCTTGTTCTTTACAGTAAGAAATCATTAACAACTACATAAGATACAAATATTATTTGTTTTCCGAACAAGTTGTACCTTGAAACTTTGTGTTTTCTAGACTTTTCAGCAGAACATCTTCAATCAAAACATGAAGGGTTTGTTTCTTCTATCAACTGTCCTGTTATACTTTGCCATCTATATCAGGGTGGATTATTTTGACAATTTAGTCCTCTTACCTGAGTTCTTAATGTACTTTGGATAGCATGAAAAAGACCGCTAAGGCTATATCTATTTATTTTTGTGGAATATATCACACATAATGATTTCACAGGGCTTTTCTCAGCACTTTTAATGTCCACAGACTCTGGATCATTATATGATGCAAATGATTGTTCTTTTGTTTACAACTATCACCATTTGAGCTGTGGCCAATGAGTGGTCCCAGAACTTCTGTGGTATGTTCTTTATAGTTTTGGAGAATTACAGTACGGTACTGGAGAATTAGTTTCCACCGTGCAGCAACATCATGTGTAAATTTGTTGCACATTGGTGGAGTGGAATTATTAGTATAACTCTAGCTTGGGTGCCGATGGTCATGGTGTTGACATTTTTTGTTGACTTGTGTTGCGTGATATATATCCATAAGTGGGGTTTTGTACATTCATGTACATTCATAAAGGATGGGTTTGTGGTGTTATTCCAGAATTTGCAATGTTGCTCTGACACAACATCAAGATCTACTCCTGAGATGGCAAAATTATTGGTGCCATTCATGCTTGATGATACTGCTGGCATTTTCTTGTCTCTTATTTCATCTGACTTCCACAGGGGTTTAATCTATTTAAACAGTTCCATTAATAATTGTGACCCACATGCCCGTCCGGCCTTTCTGCCATTGCGGTTTTAACGAAGTCGCATTTCAATGTGAATGGTATTTAACACCTTTAAAAGCGCCAAATGGTGCAAATTGCACCAATTGTATGATTTCATTAATAGCTGCCTTATGCAACATTTTTGAAATGTCAAGTTTAAATGCATAACCAATCGCAAAAACATTCATATTTTTCACAACTTTTATTGCTTCTCACAAATAAACTCAGCAATTCTGCAAGTAGATCATGTATACAAATAGTAAATCTTCAGAAAAATGTGTCATTCAGGGAAACAATCAAATTTAACAAAAAAGCAGCTATTAATGAAATCACCAAATTTTTGCCTTCGGCGCTCTGAGAGGTGCATATGATGACAATTTAAAAATAAGACCATCTCCCTTGTACTTTAAAGTAAGTAATCATTAACAACTGCATAAGATACAAACCTTATTATATGTATGAGGTACTTACAGTCCAGTCGCTTAATGTTGACAATTTAAAGTTAGGACCACCTCTGCTTGTTCTTTACAGTAAGAAATCATTAACAACTATAAGATACAAATATTATTTGTTCCCGAACATTTTTTTGAATCTAGAAACAAATGTCTAGGAAGGGTTTTCTCAAATTTTTGATTTTTATCTTAGTTTAACCAGAATATAAAAATAAAAATAAAAATGCAAAGTTGTATCTTGAAACTTGGTGTTTTCTAGACTTTTCAGCAGAACATCTTCAATCAAAACATGAAGGGTTTGTTTCTTCTATCAGCTGTCCTGTTATCAGGGGTGTGATTCTTCAGGATTTTTCCTGATTTCTGGATTTTTTGTGTAGATTTCAGGATTTTTTTGTTCAAAATTTCCAAAATTTTATTTGTTTTCAGCCCAATCTGGGTCATTCTAGACCATTTTTACGCTTGTTTTTCAGGATTTTTCACAGCAGCCGGGATTTTTTCTAAAAGGCCAATCACACTCCTGTGTTATACTTTGCCATGTATGTCAGGGTGGATTATTTTGACAATTGAAGTCCTCTTCCCTGTGTTTTTAATGTACATTTGATAGCATGAAAAAGGCCACTAAAGCTTTATCTATTTATTTTTGTGGAACATATCACACATAATGATTTCACAGGGCTTTTCTCAGCACTTTTATGTCCACAGACTCTGGATCATTATTTGATGCAAATGTTTGTTCTTTCCTTTACAACTATCACCATCTGAGCTGTGGTCAATGAGTGGTCCCAGAACTTCTGTGGTATGTTCTTTGTGAGAATTAGTTTCCACTGTGCAGCAACATCATGTGTAAATTTGTTGGTGGAGTGAAATGATTAGTGCTACTCTAGCTTGGGTGCCGATGGTCATGGTGTTGAAATTATTTGTTGCGTGATATATATCCATAAGTGGGGTTTTGTACATTCACAAAGGATGAGTTTGTGGTATATTTCCAGAATTTGCAATGTTTCTCTGACACATCATCAAAATCTACTTCTGAGATGGCAAAGTTATTGGTACCATTCATGCTTGATGATACCGCTGGCATTTTCTTGTCTCTTATTTCATCCCACTTCCACAGGGGATATTCTGTTTAAATAGTTCCATTAATAATTGTGACCCACATGCCCGTCCGGCCTTTCTGCCATTGCGGTTTTAACTAAGTCACATTTTAATATGAATGGTACTTTAAGTTCAGGTGCATATGGTGACAATTTAAAAATAAGACCATCTCCCCTTGTACTTTAAAGTAAGAAATCATTAACAACTACATAAGATACAAGCCTTATTATATATGTGAGGTACTTACAGTCCAGTCGCTTAATGTTGAAAATTTAAAGTTGGGACCACCTCTGCTTGTTCTTTACAGTAAGAAATCATTAACAACTGCATAAGATACAAATATTATTTGTATTCCGAACAAGTTGTACCTTGAAACTTGGTGTTTTCTAGACTTTTCAGCAGAACATCTTCAATCAAAACATGAAGGGTTTGTTTCTTCTTTCAACTGTCCTGTTATGCTTTGCGATCTATGTCAGGATGGATTATTTTGACAATTTAAGTCCTCATCCTGAGTTCTTTATGTACTTTGGATAGCATAAAAAAACCCTGCTAAGGTCTTATCCATTTATTTTGTGATATTGCATATTGGAACAACAGATTCTAATTCATTTAAAATTACAATTGATTTTACATTACATAATTTTGAATTCTTATTTAGCCTACCTAGGGTAAGAATTTCTTTGTTTATAATTAACCTCTTCTTTATGGTATTCTCACTGAAAACAGAATATGCATTAGCATATCCACTTTGAACTTCTGTCAAAGGTACCTTTAGATATGATGGGTCGCATTTAAGTCCCCTTCCCTGAGTTCTTTATGTACTTTGGATAGCATGAAAAAGACTGCTAAGGTCTGTATATGAGGTATATAAATGATATCATATTGACATAGGGACATAAATCTCTATTTGAGGTATATAAATGATATTATGTTGACATAGGGACATACACTAACCCTTGGCCATGTAAGTTGTCTAC
>JXSR01S005130.1:39418-57075 GCA_000969725.1 Ophiothrix spiculata
TAAAATTATTTTGCTGCATAGTATCAAATAACATTGTCGAAAGTCTAGAAACAAAAACTAAAGAAGTAGTCCAGGACTGATTTGACTCTTTTAGACCTTGAGATGGGCCAATAGAGTTGCGCCTCTACTGAAAGCATATGCCTTGAGTTGTTGGTTATTCTGCTGCAAATACATGGTGTCAATGATTTTGGATGCATTTTTTCATGGAAAAGAAATGCTGAGTCACATAGTAGAGGGAGAGCTATCGTTTACACCAACTACTTTTGAATCTTACAGTCTGAAATTCTTTCTGCTTCACACACAAGGTATCAAATAGCATTGTCCAAAGTATAGAAAAGGCGTCTCTGATAGTGTTTTGGAAAATATCAAGACCGTCGTCCCTCAAATAAAGACAAAAACCAGTATTGAGAGAAATTGAATGGATCGATATTAATAACATCAACCAAATGGCCCCCTTGACCCCAGAACAGGTCTATGTCGTCAGGAAGTATTGAAAATTGAAGAGATAATTGTGACATGTAGTAATTCCTCAAAACCTTGTGAAATAGAAAAGTCAAAATTTGGCCTCATGATATATTTTGTATTATATCATGATTACAGTGATTTGAGCCATGCAATAGTTTGTTCTATTGCACGGCATGAAACAAACTTGTGTGATATCATGATATAAAACAAATATTGAATGCCTAGCACGTGCAATAGTACAAAATATATAATTCGGTCAAATTTGGACTGATCCATTTCACTCGGCTACGCCTCGTGAAATAGAAAAGTCCAAATTTGACCTCATGATATATTCTGTACTATTGCACTCTCAGGTATTCAATATTTGTATACTATTGCACACTCAGGCATTCAATATTTGTATATTGAACAAGAGAACAGAAACAACGTACCTTTTACCCTAAGCCGAGACCTAGACCCCTGCTGATGCTGTTGTAGTGGCATCCACCGATGAACATGGTCACATGGATTGCAAGATTATAACGACACTTCTACGACTCTCCTGAATCTCCATTGAGGAAGAAAAGATGTACTGTCTTGCGCTGAATCCATCCCATGCAAATACAACTTTTGCAGCTCCTCTCAAGCCTTTTGTTCGGATGTCTGAAGCAACAAGTCTGCCTGTATAAAGAAAAATGAAACTTCTAAATGTGAATGAATTCACAGCTATATAGAAACCAAATAAGAACAAAAATAAAATAAAACTTCAAGCTTTGCTATCTTATATTTTGATAACACTGCTGAGTGATCGATACAATTATAATGCAAATGCAGTCTTACATTTAAGCACAAATGTTGCATTATTCAAAAGCATTAAGCTATTAGGAATAAAAACACAACATTTGTCTCTGTGAAACATACTGAGTTGATATATACCATTATATAAAAAATGTTACACCTGGTAATCATAATTGATTATTTGATGCACAGAATTTTATGTTGACTGAAAACAATTTTAGAATATACATAACATGTATTGGTGATTCAACGCAACTATACCTTCTTGCCCCATTTTGGTGAGCATCAGGCTCTGCAGCACAGAGCTGCTCAAGTCTTGTCTTAAATTCTTGGAAGACGGATACCTTTCTTGACTGTGTTGGGTTTTTTCCTTCCTTGGAAAGCTCATCTTTGATTCTGTAAAACACCAACATAAAAATTGATAAAGTATGAACACATTATCTGTCTAAACTCATTGCTTGACCTTCATCCACTAATATAATGTCTCGATGCAATGTTTCCTTGCATATATATTGATGATTCAACACAACTATACCTTCTTGCCCCATTTTGGTGAGCATCAGGCTCTGCAGCACAGAGCTGCTCAAGTCTTGTCTGAGGTTCTTTGCATGTATCTTCAGTGAATTGATATTAACTTGTGATATACGCAGATCCTTGGCAAATAAGTGGGTTGGATTGTAAAAATTGGGAAAATTTAACTATTGATTCTTAAAACAGCAAAATTAAAATTTGATAAAATATGAATACACATTATTTGATTTCAATATTAAATACACCAACTTATTTTTACTATCTGGAGTTGAAGTAACTAAGAAATGCACTCTCAATGAATACATTATCTGTTTTCACTCGTTGCTTGGCCTTCCAACTAATATAATGTCCGTCTGGTCAACGATGCAACTTTTCCTTGCATATATTGATGATTCAACACAACTATACCTTCTTGCCCCATTTTTGTAAGCATCAGGCTCTGCAGCACAGAGCTGCTCAAGTCTTGTCTTACAATTCTTGAAGACGGATACCTTTCTTGACTGTGTTGGGTTTTTTTCGCTTCCTTGGAAAGCACAGTTTTTGATTCTGTAAAACAACTACATTGATAAAGTATAAATACATTATCTAACTTCACTCATTGCTTGGCCTTCCAACTAATATAATGTCCCTATGGTCAACAACGCAATTTTTCCTTGCATATATTGATGATTCAACACAACTATACCTTCTTGTCCCATTTTGGTGAGCATCAGGCTCTGCAGCACAGAGCTGCTCAAGTCTTGTCTGAGGTTCTTTGCATGTATCTTCAGTGCATTGATATTAACTTGTGATACACGCAGATCCTTGGCAATAAGTGGGCTGGATTGTAAAAATTGGGAAAATTTAACTATTGGAGTCAGGTTCTTCTTGACTTTGTGTTTTTTTCTTCCTTGGAAAACTCATCATTGTTTCTGTAAAAAAAGCAAAATTAAAAATTAATGAAATATGAATACTTATTTGATTTTAATATTGAATACATCAGCTTATTTTTTCTATCTGGAGTTAAGTTATTAAGAAATGCAGTCTCATACCTTTTAAGGTAATTTCTTTCAACTCAGATTTTATGGCACTGTTGCTACTCTCTGTCACAGAAGAACAGCTAATTCACGCTTTCAACATCTTTTGATGACTTGATTCTCTTACCACCAGGCTATATCCAAACTTCCTCTATCTCTTGAATGTCAACAACTTTCAACTGTGTGCCATTGAACTCCAGCGAATTGAGTGCCAAATCGCCTTCTCTCTCCAAAAGCTTTTGACAGCTATGTAAAGCTGGTGGAGGGACATTGTTATCCCAGTCCAGTGCTGAAAAAAAAAATTCAAACAGAAGTTTTGAAACTTGAAGTGTTGGAAGTTTCTATGTAAGTCTGTGGAGGCGTCTACCTCAAATGTATGATTACCTTCATGGTAAACTATAACATTATCAGATTTCTGACCAGAATGGAAAAAACCTGGAAAAGTTACTGAATTTAATTTTCAAATTCCAGGCCTGGAAAAGTCTTTGAAAATGGCCGAAATGTTCCACTATATCCAATGTGCTGACTCAATGACCCCTCGTTACTAGCTGTTTAATAGAACTGCACTAGATTAAATTGTTATTGTTTATGATAGAGTTAATTCAAGACTTACAAGAGCATCTTTCATCTCCTTCATGACTCATCATGGCAGTTTTAAAACCTGCTGTTTCCAGGAAGTGATGAATTGTGGCTTGGAATTCTGCTAGGCCCTGTGTACGTAATGAACTATAGAATACAATCAAGAGAGTGTTTTTTTTCCAAAAACTTGGAACTTTTCAATTGTATTTAATTTTCTGTGGTAGGATAGTGCAAACTTGGATCAGTTTAACATCCTGTCTTGCCTGGTTCTATTGCACTGGAGGTATTGAAACTTATGGACATTGCTTACTCATAACCTTTTAAGCATTCATTACAACCTCCCTTATCATTATTTTAAATATATTGAGTAATTATAACAAAAAGTATTGGCCTGGTTCTATTGCACTGGAGGTATTGAAACTTATGGACATTGCTTACTCATAACCTTTTAAGCATTCATTACAATCTCCCTTAAGATCATTATTTTAGATATATTGAGTAATTATAACAAAAAGTATTGGCAGAGCATGTGTGTGTAATTTGATAGTATTGACTGCTCACACAATTTTCTTCTATTAATTACATTAATATATGCCTGTCCATACAAAACTTGAGATTGTTGCAGAGATCTAAAGAATGAGAGTGTTTACTATAATAGTGTTTAGTGTAATACGGTAAATAGCATAATATTTATCCAGAAATACACAACAACATACCTCTTCCTTCAGCGTAGTTTTAGCCCGTGTTGTTCCCACTTCGTTGTTCATGATGCCATGATAGAGCTTAGCATCTTTGGTTAAATCTTCCCCAAAGTAAACTTCACAATTCCTGCTTGCAAAGATAGGGCGATCTGGGTGCTTTCACTCATAATTTGACAAGCAGCAACTTGTGCTGGCCGCCCAAAACCTCATACTTGAAGCCATTTTCCTACAAAGTACAAAAAATGAATAACACAATGTAGTAATCAGGACATACTGCAGTAGTTTCACTTTTATAATTCAACACCTTGATAGAGGCAACTTGATATACAGATGGTATCCGAGTTTAATGAGAATCATCAAATCATGAGAGTTAACTGTATAGTTTTGTAATGAATTGATCCTCTCAATAATTTTTTCTATCTACCTTTCGTAGAAATAGACATTTTAAGACTTAGACTTGCATACATTAACTGATAACTGGTTTAAGTTTTTGGGAGGTAGCTGTCCCTTTTGAGCCAATAGGTCTCTTTTAGTTTACAATAAGTCTACTAAGTGCATGATTGTTGAAATGAATCTTGTCCCAGGCTAATTTGACCATCATGGTCTACGAAGGAATCCATGTGATCAGCAAAAGTCACTCTGGTGTGATTCGTACAGTACTGTTGAAATAATGCATTTAATTGAGCATTCAACTCATTTATAACATTGCTCTTATGAGTGGGAATAAGTCTAGTAGTATTCCAGAGACAATCACATGGGCAGTTGGAAACTTCTGCAATGTAGCATTAACCAAAATATTTGCTTTATCCTTGCAAGCCTCAATGCTTTCTCGTGTTATATTGTTAGTCCATGCTAACAGAACAACATACTTTGGATTTTGTCTTAGAGAGTTGCAATATCCCAAACAAACTCTTCCATCAAATGCTGAACCAACAATTTCCTTTGTTAACCAGTTGGTGTTTATTATTTCTTGATCTGCCTTTTCTTTGTACTCTGCCAAGTAGAACTCTCCTGTTATTCATGTACAACTCTTCACCACCAAATAAACAAATGTGTTTGCTATAACTTGATTGTTTTTGTTATAACTTTATTTTCCCTTTCTTTAAACTCTGCCAAGTAGATCTCTTCAGTTCAAACGTGTGAATTTGTGATATTTAAAGATTTGCAAAATGCCCAGTTGAACCAACAATTTTCTTCGTAAACCAATTGGTGTTTGTTATTACTTGATCTCCGTTAATCTCTTTAATCTCTGGTTCTTTAATCTCTGCCAAGTAGACCTCTCTTGAGTGTATACATTTTTTGAAATTTGAGAGTTACAAACTGCCCTGTAAACTCTTACCAGCAAATTATGCAGAACCACCAACTATTTTCTTTGTAAACCAGTTGGTGTTATCTCTGTTCTTTAATCTCTGCCAAGTAGACCTCTCTTGAGTGTATACAATTTTTGAAATTTGAGAGTTACAAACTGCCCTGTAAACTCTTACCAGCAAATTATGCAGAACCACCAACTATTTTCTTTGTAAACCAGTTGGTGTTTATTATTACTTGATCTTCTTTTCCTTTGTACTCTGTCAAGTAGAACTTTCCTGATATTCATATACAACTCTTCACCACCAAATAACCAGTTGCGGTTGTTATAACTTGATTGCTTGTTATAACTTAATTTTCCCTTTAAACTCTGCCAAGTAGATCTCTTCTGTTATTCAAACGTGTAAACTTTTGATATTTTAAGATTTGTAAAGTATCCAGTTGAAACCAATGATTTTCTTCGTAAATCAATTGGTGTTTGTTATTACTTGATCTCCGTTAATCTCTGCTAAGTTAACCTCTCTTGAGTGTATACAACTTTTGATATTTGAGAGTTTTAAAACTTCCCAGCAAACTCTTACCAGCAAATTATGCAGAACCAATGATTTTCTTCGTAAACCAATTGGTGTTTGTTATTACTTGATCTCCATTCTTTAATCTCTGCCTAGTAGACCTCTCTTGAGTGTATACAACTTTTGATATTTGAGAGTTGCAAACTGTCCAGTAAATTCTTACCAGCAAATTATGCAGAACCAATGATTTTCTTCGTAAACCAATTGGTGTTTGTTATTACTTGATCTTCCTTTTCTTTGTACTCTGCCAAGTAGAACTCTCCTGTTATTCATGTACAACTCTTCACCACCAAATAACCAATTGTGTTTGCTATAACTTGATTATGTCTGTTATAACTTGATTTTCCCTTTAACTCTGTCAAGTAGATCTCTTCTGTTATTCAAACATGTAAAGTTTTGATATTTAAAGATTTGCAAAATGCCCAGTTGAACCAACGATTTTCTTCGTAAACCAATTGGTGTTTGTTATTACTTGATCTCTGTTCTTTAATATCTGCCAAGTAAACCTGTTTTGAGTGTATACAACTTTTGATATTTGACAGTTGCAAACTGTCCAACAAACTCTTCCAGCAAATGCTGAACCAACTATTTCCTTTGTAAACCAGTTGGTGTTTATTATAACTTGATCTGCCTTTTCTTTGTACTCTGCCAAGTAGAACTCTCCTGATATTCATGTACAACTCTTCACCACCAAATAACAAATTGTGTTTGCTATAACTTGATTGTGTTTGTTATTACTTGATTGTGTTTGTTATAACTTTATTTTCCCTTTCTTTAAACTCTGCCAAGTAGATCTCTTCTGTTATTCAAACGTGTAAATTTTTGATATTTTAAGATTTGTAAAATGCCCAGTTGAACCAATGATTTTCTTTGTAAACCAATTGGTGTTTGTTATTACTTGATCTCCGTTAATCGCTGCTAAGTTAACCTCTCTTGAGTGTATACAACTTTTGATATTTGAGAGTTGCAAACTTCCCAGCAAACTCTTACCAGCAAATTATGCTTAACCAATGATTTTCTTCGTAAACCAATTGGTGTTTGTTATTACTTGATCTCCATTCTTTAATCTTTACCAAGTAGACCTTGTGTGTATACAACTTTTGATATTTGACAGTTACAAACTGTCCAGTAAACTCTAACCAGCAAATTATGCAGAACCAATGATTTTCTTCGTAAACCAATTGGTGTTTGTTATTACTTGATCACCGTTCTTTAATCTCTGCCAAGAAAACCTCTCTTGAGTGTATACAACTTTTGATATTTGAGAGTTGCAAACTGCCCAGCAAACTCTTACCAGCAAATTATGCAGAACAAATTATTTTCTTCGTAAACTAATTGGTGTTTGTTATTACTTGATCTTTCTTTTCTTTGTACTCTGCCAAGTAGAACTCTCCTGATATTCATGTACAACTCTTCACCACCAAATAAACAATTGTGTTTGCTATAACTTAATTATGTCTGTTATAACTTGATTTTCCCTTTAACTCTGTCAAGTAGATCTCTTCTGTTATTCAAACGTGTAAAGTTTTGATATTTAAAGATTTGCAAAATGCCCAATTGAACCAACGATTTTCTTCGTAAACCAATTGGTGTTTGTTATTACTTGATCTCTGTTCTTTAATCTCTGCCTAGTAGACCTCTCTTGACTGTATACAACTTTTGATATTTGAGAGTTGCAAACTGTCCAGCAAACTCTAACTAGCAAATTATGCAGAACCAATGATTTTCTTGGTAAACCAATTGGTGTTTGTGATTACTTGATCTCCGTTCTTTAATATCTGCCAAGTAGAACTCTCTTGACTGTATACAACTTTTGATATTTTAGAGTTAAAAACTGCCCAGCAAACTCTAACCAGCAAATTATGCAGAACCAATGATTTTCTTCGTAAACCAATTGGTATTTGTTATTACTTGATGAACAGTCAATCTTCTAGACATACGCAATCCATCTAGGTATTTAGGGATGGAGTCCCCAAGGATGAGAACAGTTTTCTTGGCTGGCGTGAGTTGATGTGTATTTGAACGCTCTGACTCAGAGTTTGCTGGCTCGGTAGGAAGTTCTGTAGATGGTGGTAGTATGTATACAAGTAGATTTGGAGACATGGTGTGATGTTTTACAGGCTTTCTTTCTTTACTGTTGAGAAATGCCGGCTTGGCAGCTCTTCATTTCATGCTCATCAGAAGATGTTATCTCTCTATGTCCTGCAAAACAATCATGACTTGGATGGTACACCAATCTTACCTTTCCTGTTCTTAATTACCCCTGTTGCATCTGCACAAATAACATGAATTTTTGCCTTTAAGGCTGCAAGTGCGAAATCTGAAAATATATAAAAGAGAAAAAGAAATTTCAGATTTAAAGGTGCAATTCATGATTTTGATGTGAGAAAAAACTTGCCTGTTTTCTAGCTAAATAAGAAGAAGAGTGCATCATAGATATATTCTGAAAATTTCACTTGACTCCGACCATTCGTTTCCAAGTTACAAGCTTTTCAGCATTTTGAAAATCCCCATAGGCTACCGTGTTGTAATTACTGTCGGGGCCCCGACAATAATTAGAAAATGACACATTTTCTCAGTTTTCTCAAAAATGCAAGCACATATGAAAGAATGATTTGGGGATCGTAACATATACCAGTTGACGACTCTTATAAGCTAAAAAACTCAGTTTTGATAGAGGTGACCTTGAGGGTGAAAAGTGGATCATGAATTGCCCCTTTAATTGTAGCTGGTGGCAGGGTTAAGGAATTAAAATGGAGCAATAAGGTCAAACTACTGAAATTCAAAAAGAAACTTTGATATCTCTTTTTCTCCAATATTAAAGTAAAAATATTAATTTAATTCTGTTAATCTGTTGGTTCAAATCCTCAAAATTGTTAACTGAATCCAGTGGTGTTGGGATAGGTTCATCATCAATATTAATGCGCCCGCTGCCTCCACCACTCTTTGCAAGGACTTCAAGTTTGCCAGACCTACTCAGTGGTTCTGTCCACCATGCAACACACTCCAGTCTATCAATACTCCAGCTATAGCTCCTTTTCCATAAAAGTCGTATATCATGTGTAAAATATAAGTGCTGTTCTTGCTCTTAAAAACCTCCAGTCCTGGTAGTTTCACTCTCAATTTCCTGAAACTTGCATAGTTTCTACCGCTAGTATTGAGGATGCATTAGACCCTCAACAACATCATCATCAAATGTAACCCGTTTAGGAGAGCTATATTCATGTACATTTAAATCTGGTTACAGTGTTGATTGTGGCGAGTTAGCATCAACATTTGGTGTATCCTTCAGAGAGGTCGACAAATATAGTCTCAGAGGTGATGACTTGTACCATTTGTTAAACCGTTCGATTTCTCTTGATGCCCTTGAAATATTATATGTTACTTGGATGGTACACCAATCTTCCTTTCCTGTTCTTATTGTGATATGCAACAGCATGATCCTTAATAATGCCTGATGTATCTGCAGAAATGACATGAATTTTCGCCTGTAAGGCTGCAAGTGCAAAATCTGAAAGATATATTAAAAAGAAAAAGAAATGTTGGATTTTATTGTAGCTGGTGGTAGGGTTAAGGAATTAAAATGCCCCAATAAGATCAAAACTAGTGAAGTTCAAAAAGAAACTTTGATATCTCTTTTTCTCCAATATGAAAGTTAATATACCAATTTCATTCTGAAAGCGTTGTCATCCATAATCTGTTGGTTCAAATTGTTAACTAAATCCATTGGTGTTGGGATATGTTCATCCTCAATATTAATGTGCCCGATGCCTCCGCCACTCTTTGCAAGGACTTCAAGTCTGCCATCCCTACTCAGTAGTTCTGTCCACATATCATCAATGCTGTTGAGTTTAGCCAGGACATTCATGTGGAAATTATCTTCTGTAAACATGGTGTAGTGCTAAAATGTATTAACATTTTTAATGTCTATAAGGCATCAATTGTTGCCAAAAGTTCTGCGTATAGAAATGTTGTCCCTTAGCGATGCTGTTTCCTTAAAGTATTGGGCAATGCATGTCGAATCAGGCTTTCTTCCGGAAACTCTTATCTCCCTTGTCCTGTCACTTGGTAGATGTAGTGGAGTCTTTTCATTAGCCAACCAATGCTGTTTCCTCTCCATCTTCTTCTGTTCAATGATTTTGTCTGAAGCTTGTCCAGCTAATTCGTCTTGTAACTCAACATCTCCCCCAACCCTACTCAGAAGCTCAGTTAACATATCCTCAATGCTGTTGAGTTTAGCCAGGACGTTAAAGTTCAAATTATCTCCTGTAAACATGGTGTAATGCTATGTATTAACATTTTTAATGTCTATAAGGCATCAATTGTTGCCAATAGTTCTGCTTTTAGAGATGTTGTCCCTGAGTGATGCTGTTTCCTTGAAATATTGGGCAATGCATGAGGATGCATTACTAGAGGATGCATTAGACCCTCAATAACATCATCATCAAATGTTACACGTTTAGGAGAGCTATGTTCATGTACGTTTACATCTGGTAACAGTGTTGATTGTGGTGAGTTATTAACATTTGGTATATCCTTCAGAGAAGTAGACAAATACAGTCTCAAAGGTGATGGCATGTACCATTTGTTGAAGTGTTTGATTTCTCTCGATCCCCTTGAAATATTATATGTTACTTGGATGGTACACCAATCTTACCTTTCCTGTTCTTATTGTGATATGCAACAGCATGATCCTTAATAATGCCTGATGTATCTGCAGAAATGACATGAATTTTTGCCTGTAAGTCTGCAATTAAGTGCGAAATCTGAAAAATATATAAAAAAGAAAAAGAAATGTCAGATTTAATTGTAGCTGATGGTAGGGTTAGAAATTAAAATGGTTCGATAAGGACAAAAAAAAAAAGAAATTCAAAATCCTCAAAATTGTTAACTGAATCCAGTGGTGTTGGGATAGGTTCATCATCAATATTAATGCGCCCGCTACCGCCACCACTCTTTGCAAGGACTTCAAGTTTACCAACCCTACTCAGAAGCTCAGTTAACATATCCTCAATGCTGTTAAGTTTAGCCAGGACATTCATGTGGACATTATCTTCTGTAAACATGGTGTAATGCTATGTATTAACATTTTTAATGTCTATAAGGCATCAATTGTTGCCAAAAGTTCTGCTTATAGAAATGTTGTCCCTTAGCGATGCTGTTTCCTTGAAGTATTGGGCAATGCATGTCGAATCAGGCTTTCTTCCGGAAACTCTTATCTCCCTTGTCCTGTCACTTGGTAGATGTAGTGGAGTCCTTTTATTAGCCAACCAATGCTGTTTCCTCTCTATCTTCTTTTGTTCAATGATTTTGTCTGAAGCTTGTCCAGCTAATTCATTTTGTAACTCAACATCTCCCCCAACCCTACTCAGTAGATCTGTATACATATGCTCAATACTGTTGAGTTTAGCCAGGACATTCATGTGGATATTATCTCCTGTAAACATGGTGTAATGCTAAAATGTCTTTATAAGTTGTTGCCAAAAGTTATACTTTAGAAATAATTTACATCATCCTCACCTTCAAGCTCTTTCAACAAGTTTTCACAAACATGCATCAACACGTCTGCCGATGAAACGTATTTAAAAAGATCTGTTTTATACATATTGCCTAGCTGTTCTAGGTGATATCATGTGTCTTACATGTTTTGACATACGGTCCATCTTTTCATCTCTGACATATGTTAACCATTCGCTGAATGCTCTGATTTCTTCTTGTACAGCTTGAGACACCCTTAGACCTGCTGTTCCCCTACCGCGTTCTGCTATCTTTTGGCTGTGGATCTGGAATAATTCATCTAAGTATCAAGTCTCCTGCTTCTGCCTGAGGAATTCTAACATTCCTGTATCACCATGATTAAAAATAACCGATGACGATGATGATGATGATGATTAATTTACTTACCGTCACTGCTACTTGTTTCTTTATCAACTTAGTGATCTACCTTGGAAACTTGACTGAAGCTATCTTCAGTTTCTTCCTCTTTTATATTTTCTTTACATTCTATGGAAAATAGGAAAGGGTGGAATAGAAGAAAGTAAACAAAAAAACGTACATCATTACTTTTTAGCAAACGGATCACTCAGCTAAAGAAATAAATACATAAAACAGGAAAATTGGCAATGGGATGTGTGTTTTTGTTGGAAGAGGCTCCCATTTTAACTGTCACTCATTTTTCCTGATGGTCAAACTTTCACACCAAATCGTTTCAAAGTTCATGATTCATATTCATAATCTTAACACACTCCCTGAACACGGAAATACAAGGCTTCTTTCATTCTAACTTCTGATCCCATAGGGGGCATTCTGCCAGAGAATTAAACATTTTATTTCGCTGAACTGATACTCTCAATAATCTCGTGGTGTTTTTTTTTTTCACTCCCCTTGCACCCAATTCCCTATTTTTTTTCCAAACCTCCGAGTCAATGACCCTATATTCTTGGACTAATGGTCTTCATTCCTGACTTTTTTACAATGGGGTTCTAAATTAGTGCTGTTATCAATTGTCAGAAGTTTCGATTGTTTCGATCATTGAAGAGTTTGTCAGCAGCTGCTTTTGCTGATTTATCTTTGGTGGGGTAGGCTTGGGCAAACCAAGTGTAGTGATCTATGATGACAAGAATGTACTCAAATCAGCCTTTGCTTCGTTCTAAATGAAGATAGTCAATAGAGATCATTTCAAATGGTTCATGAGTTATAATGGGTACAAGGGGAGCTTTCTCAACCCAGGCAGGTTTCTTCTTCTTAATGCACTGACACTGCCATCTCACAAAGTGTTCAATGTCATCTTGCATTTCGCGGCCAGTAGAATCTGTCCCTTGCTAGTGAAATCATTCTATCACTACCTTGGTGACGCATTTCTTGATGTAACTCCTGATACACAATATGGTGGAATTCTCTGGGAAGCACCAATTGTCTTTCCATTCTTTTGTTTTTGGCGGAGGATGGAGTTTTCATCAAGGTACAGTTGATCCCAACTTCTAAATAAGGTCTTTGCATCTTTATCTTGCACCATAATTGAGTTTCACTTTTTGTTGGTTTTATGTCCCTCATTTTTGCTTCTAAAATGTTCTTAATAGTATGTATTTCATTGGGAGAGAGACAAGCAATTACTGGTGCATGCTGTGCATTAACTAAATCAGCAACAGCTGGTTCAACACAAACTGATGAAATCCAGGCAGTTTCATTTGATTTGTTTGCAAAATACCATTTGCTCCGGCACGTAAAGTTGACTCAGCAGTACATTTTGTCATGTATTCATTAATGTTAAGAGGCATCCGGGATAAAGAATCTGCATCAACGTTGGCTTTTCCAGGGGGATATTTGATGTCGAATTGAAAATCAGCCAGTTCTGCAACCCAGCGGTAACCAGTTGCATTTAGTTTAGCTGTGGTAAGGACATATGTTAATGGATTATTGTGAGTGTATACAGTGAAAGTGGGTGCATAATACAGGTAGTCTCTACGCATCTCAGTGACAGCCCACTTTAAAGCTAAGAATTCAAGTTTCCCGGAATGAAGATGGTAATTTTTCTCTGCCGGACTTAATGTTCTTGAGCCGTATGCAATAACTTTACTTTACTTTACTTTACCATCTTGTTTCTGGTATAGCACTGCACCAAGCCCTTCCTGTGATGCATCTACATGCACAATATATGGCAGTTTGAAATTTTGGAATGCCATGACTGGTGGGGACACGAGAAGATCAAGGAGTTCTTCTAGGACAGCCTGGTGTTTCCCAGTCCATTCAATCGGATAACTTGATGGCAGTTGGTTATAACCAACTATAAACACAACCGATTCCGTTGTCTGTTGTTTACATCCTTTGCATTGTAGATTTCTGTCGACTCAGTACACACTTTGGGCCTCGTCCTGGTAAAAGCAAGTGAAATTTTTGGCGAAGTCTCAAACTGACAATACCCAATCTCTTGTAGCACGAATCTGTGTTGACTGCCATCTCCAATTAAAAAATGTGATCTGCAAAGGGTTCTAGCTCTTTGTCCAATTCATCAATGCATGTGCCTACATCCCCAGTGATTGAAACAAGTCCTTTTCTGTTGCACTCCTGCCCTGTCTTAGCATTTTTGACTTTGACCATACCCCATTTCCGCCAAGATATCTGTTGTTTCTTTATATTGACTGGGATATCATTCTTGAGGCTGGCTTTTTTAACACCACAGTTCTTGCATTTTCTTTTTATGCATTCTAGTTTGTGGAACTCACTCCCTTCTTCTTTGCTTCACATTGTACTGTTAAGAGCACGGCTGTTACTCCTCATCTTAAGTTGGGCGAAGTTGCAATTTTGCAAAACCATATCTATGGCAGTCACTTTAAGTTATATATTTTCACAATACTCACAAGCACATCCTCTTTACATGGCAGTTTTAAATGTCCTCACGTGCATTGGTCTGTACCTGTTGAATGTCGACTCAGACACTCTGACATCTTTCATGGTTTTACAAAACAATTAAGTCATACACCTGTGTCACTTGTCTGTTCAAAACCATCCTTGCTTTACCAGATTTCTTGGAGACAAACTTCTTTTCTGGAACAGGTTGTGCCATGCTTTCATAGAAGTTATGTATTTGGTGGATTGTTGACTTGCTTTCTGTTCTCCTTCCTTTCTTGAAATCATTATCTTTCTGTTAAGTTTTAAAGTTCTACTGGCAAATCGTTGAAGCCTTGATGTTTTCAGGCTGCGAAATATTTTAGAGAGCTTCTTTTCAGATTTTGGATGGTCCCCTGATCACATGGTTGCAGCTTGGGAGGTAGAAACACCAGTTTTGGTCGCATTTACGCCTGGTTTGAGATGAATGATCACATATGTCAACCTACCCATCACCAAATTGTCCAATTATATCCTTCTGTAGTATGACCAAATCGTGTGGCAACGTCACCTTTCTTAACTCCGGCAGCAACCGCATTGATATCTTGGTCAGCCTTGGCCAGTTATTTTGCCCATAACACATTGATAGCGCTTTGAATGTGTATCTACACTCTTATTCATTTCTAAAGTCCTAGAAAATATATGATGAGAAGAAAAGAGATTGTCCAATTATATCATTCTGTAGTATGACCAACTCGTGTGGTAACGTCACCTTTCTAATTTCTGGTAGCAACCGTACCTGTATTTCTGTACTTATTGTGTTTTATGAAATATCCCGGAATAATGGGTAATATGGGAGGTAGAACAGGGATGGCGTCGGCTTGTTAATTCAAGGGGTCCACGTGGATATATCATGGACCCTTTGGGCGCTGCCAAATGCCAATTTATGGGGTCCAGAGAAAATTTAAGGGGTCCAGGTCCAAAATACACAGTTTTCCCCTTGAATGTAATTAAGAGAATACTAGACGTAGATAGAGAATAGCAGCACTGCTGTAAAAGGGAATGTGATTTACGGAAATTGGTACAGCCCCTTTCTTGAAATAGCTCTTCTTGGCGTTAAGTTTGAATCCTCGAGAATGTGCTTCGTTGCACGATTGGCACTACATTATATTCCCATCAAATCTTAGCCATGTGAATTCTTTCTCTCATCCCTTTTTATATTGCTTTTGCACAGACCCTGATCCCGAAGCCTTAGTGTCATCCGCCATCTTGATTTTGCCAGCTGATCATATCGATTTTACATGAACTAAGAACACGCTTTGTAGTATATGAAGGACTGCTATCGTTGTTCGCTCATGTGCTGTCGCAGAGACGTATTTATTTGACCCGACCTTTTCGCGCACTTGTAGTGATTCGTTTCTAAATTATACTCCCGGCACACTTGTGTGCTACTTTTACCCTACCAGCTATGGTTTATGACGATGTTCAACAAATGTGATTGCACAATGTACATAATTTAGAGACAAAAATCAAGAAATGACATTAACTTCGCTGGCTTGCAAACATCATTTTACAACTTTGAAACGAACGACACGGGAACCAAATTACGATTGTGATAAACTTGGCCAATTTTAAGGGGTCCAGAGTTATTTTTGCCGGACCCGACAAAAAACGCGAAACTTGAGGTAGAAACATCAGTTTTGGTCGCATTTACGCCTGGTTTGAGATGAATGATCACATATGTCAACCTACCCATCACCAAATTGTCCAATTATATCCTTCTGTAGTATGACCAAATCGTGTGGCAACGTCACCTTTCTTAACTCCGGCAGCAACCGCACTGATATCTTGGTCAGCCTTGGCCAGTTATTTTTACATTCTTCTTCATTTATGAAGTACTAGAAAATATAAAGGCACCAGTAGGTTTTATTTGAACTTCAGGGAGCACCATTAGACATGGCATACTCTATATATACACCGGATCTTTGGTTTGATGATCCATCTTGGTCAAAAGTCGATGGATTGTTCAAACAATACATCAACAATTCCTGTCAAGCAAGAATGTCAAGGCGGACTCTATACGTAGACATCCTCCAATACTCTGTATAAAATAGCCAGCCACAGCAAGTGGATCATGATTAGGCACGACGATTTGAAATCCCAATATATCTATTGATCTTATTCAACAGTTTATAGATAGGGGAGGTCACGCCAATTATATAGCACCAACACATCAGAGCACATGTACTCAACATGTATACTTGAACACTCAACGGTAGAACCCATAAAAAAATGACCAACAATTATGTTGTATACAGGACTTTTACAGCTTGAATTAGAAAAACCATTGTTTTCAACCTATTTAGCTGGTTATTAATGTTATCTACAGACTATTACCTAACTTATAAGCAGATCAAATCCCGAATTAAAAGACTAGAAAAGGCAAATTAAAGTGGATTGTCGTACATTTTTTACCTGACATCTGTGGTATTTTGGGCATGGTGTAAAACGCCAGTCAAACGCCTCTAAAAATCATTATTTTCAGCATATTCGATCACGTTAATTTACATTTTTTCTGCTTATAATATTTTTCATCGTCTCAAAATGATTATTTGACTAAGTTTATAAAGCATTGACTGAAAGTTTTCCTAATCTTGTAAAAATAAATGTATCATTGTTTTTTCTATGGGTTTGCATTGCACATTTAGAGTACGGTAATGATGACATCATAATAGGGGCGCGGCAGAGGTGTAACCAATCACATGGCTAACAGTCATTATAATTAGATCAATATCGACGGGGTAATTGAAACTGTTTTGTTGCTATTGGAACAATGCGCTTCAAATGGTTGTGTAGGGACTCCAACAGCTTCCAACTCTCAACCTCATCACTTTCCTTGAATACCCATCAATGCATATGTGGATACACAAGCCAAAGCGAGACAGTTTGTCATAGCCATCAATATGCCAAATGTAATCCATGCCTTTGTTCCTATACTGGCATCTCATCAGTCAATTTCTTCTGACGGATTGATGATATGCAACAGAAGCCTAACCATATCCCTGGATACCAGCAGACCATATTTTCTCCTCAAAATAATTAGTATTATTTGACTCCCACTACATTTGTTAGGACCAGTGTTAATTCATCCTTTTAAGCAAAATATTCCATCAATTTGAATTTGAATTCCAATGAAATTCCATAGATATAACATTGCAAAGTTTCAGAACTTTTCATGTTAGAGCAGCAAACCTATGGAACAACGTTGTTGATACTGACACACGTTCAAAATATAATTCTTTGTCTCTTGGGCTATTCAAATATTTAATTAATGATGTTTGAATATGTTTGCATGTTGACTGTAGTTTTATGTCTTGTATATG
>JXSR01S005131.1:9171-20263 GCA_000969725.1 Ophiothrix spiculata
ACTTGTAATGTGCATGATCCTCAGACAGCTGAAGAATATAACATTTCTATTATAGATTTCAGTAGATTTTCGTCTAACCATACTTCATCAAAACATTCACAGTCTTTTCTTCTACTCTGTTCATTAAAATCCCCAAGCAACTTTGCAGTAACATGACCCATTTTGTGGACAAGTTTACCCCCATTTTTGATGTTGTTGCTCTTACACACGTTGTTGTTCTTGTTCGAGATGCTTAACAAGGCATTATTGCAACCCAACCAATAGGTATTGTTAGCTTTTGACATGTATATGGCGATTATTTCCACATCCTAGAGGCCAAGTTTGACACACATTTGGAGGGCACTTGCTGCACTTCACAAGGTGAAGGATATATGTGACCCGTCATATCGAAAGGTACCTTGAGGTCGGCATAGTAAATTACAAGATATGGGCCATTGAAGCTGAGCGTAGTCAAAAATCACGACCAAGGTCGAATTTCTAATTTCATCAGAAACGTTATGTTTGAAGTGTATTCTATCATATAAATCAGGTTCCAACATCCATAAAACAAATGTTTTAAAAACCAAGATAGAAATCCTTTCTCCATTCAAGTTTTACCAGTACAGAAACTTTAAACTCAATTTTCTCAGAACTATAGTTTTCTTAATCTGCCCGATGCCTTTTACCAATTTGGATGTAACTTTGCAATCGAACATCCCAATAACCAAAAACAAGGCGTCATTTTAAAGCTTAAATTATGATCTTTCAGATGAGACCAAAAAAATCAATTTTCATGTTGGGACCCTTAATGTACCTTTCGATATGACGGGTCACATATGTGTACATTTGAAAATTTAGGATTATTGTTAGTTCAAACCCAGTTTTTAAGTATTCAACAGAGAATATGTTTTAAACATGTAGAGATATTATGAGAAGTTAATTTAGACTTGCTATTGCACAACAAAAACAACAATCAGAAAAAAAAATCCATCTCGGACCAATTGACCATCCAGGATTTGAACCTGGGACTTGGCCTGGCAGGCTCTACTACTGTAAAACAAGAAATATTTGCAGCAAGTTAATTTCGCTAATACCCCAAAATCGCAAAATTAATTTGCCTCTAATATTAATAATTTACAATGATTTCAATGGTATGCTGATGCAATAAGTGAAATTAAAATGCCGCCCAAAACCCCAGATTCTGAAATTCATAAAAATTTTCTTTCCACAAATATTTGTTTTACAACATCTGAGTTAGTTTGGAAGATAGGTTAATTTTGATTCTGTAGCTCTTCAGTTTTGACACTGTTCCTCTACCATCTTCTCAGCCAAATTGGTTACTATGACTTAGATGGAGGAAATACTTGATCGTGTGTATGCAGTTAGGAAGGTTTGTAAGGCTACGATCACATTGAAGTATACGCATGGGTATACTGTATACGATATTCGCTATACGCTCCTGGGGAGGCACTCATGTGTTTATTGATGGGGATAATCCCTATCAATTTCAGATATGAATCACTCTCCGGGGAGAGTATAGCGAATACTGTGTATTTCTATGTGACCGCAGCCTAAGGCGTGTCGCATTTAAGTTTCCTGTTTCCGCCCGCCCCAAATATTCAAAATTCCCAAGTAATTCATTATTTGTTAATATTTTTAAAAGACAAAATGTTAAGTATTTATGGCTCAAAATAACAGGCATCTCCCAAATGTTGATATTAAACAGTTTCTTTGGGGTGGGTGCATGGTACATGTGTAATAATGAAAATATTGGCATTGCTGCTTGCTCAAAATAACTGATGCTGGTTTTGCTCATGGCAAATAATTTTGGACATTTTTATCGTCCAAAATTGAAAGTTGAAAATAAAAAAAAGGCAGTGCATAATGTTCACATGTTTATGTGTTTTGATATGCATAGACAAACACAAATAATACTGGTATGTGATTTACTATACTGTATGGATACTATGTCATTTGAATTATCTCACACGTTTTGATCCTAGAAAAATAATGAATAATGAAAAGTGACCACCCCTCTATTTTAAAAGCTGCAACAGGAAACTAAACATTAAGTGCGACAGGCCTAATCACACCGAAATTCTCATGGCAAGCTGCAATTGAGTTAAATTGGCTTGTATTTGGTGTTCAGACCAACATTTATCCTGGTCCTGATCTGGATTTCTGTAATCTGAGTTAAAGGGACTGACCTAGATCCTGTCTGCTGATTTTCTGACTATATATATTTTTCACATGTATCGATAGAACATGATTATACTAACATATCCTACCAGTAGTTTCCGCTGAATTTGTGTAACAGAGGAAGAAAATTAAATTATTTACCAGCTGTAAAAAAATGGTTGAAAAAGTTTTTCTAGTTTCAAATCTTAAAAAGATCTTGTTTCTACACCTGCGATGGGTAAACAACATTATTTTTGATAAAATTGTTTCTCTTTCGATATGTATTAACTTATCTCCTAGAGCTTCATTTGATCTGTTATCTGGTAAATCAATCTGAGGTACAAATTTAGGATTTAGAAAACACTGGATAGTCACACCACCATCACATGTAGATATATTGCAAATCAGTTCGCTGTCAATTTGAGCTAATTTGAGCCATTTCTGTGTAAATGTTTGTAGTTTTTGGGATTTTACTACACTTTTAAGCTTTATTTAAAGCATTTCCATAAGTTTTTAATTCTAAGTGGAATCTAGGCTAGTCCCTTTAATACCTACTTGATGGAAACAGGGCTTACGTTGAACATCTACAATAGTACCAATAATGAGCTCCTCCTGTTTCACACCCCAATATCATGTTACAAATCATAGTGGCAAAGTTGGCAAGCAACAGTCAAGAAAATCAAGAGTTTTAACCTCATTGCAATTTATGACCAGAAGCAATGCATATTTAAAAAGTTTTCATACATAAGAAGACTTGTTATTCTTATATTAAATGTTGTTGTTTTATTATTGTTACTTATAAAAACAACCCTTAGTAGTTTTCAAAACTTAGTTTAAGATCTTTACAAGTACAGTAACAAGAGCTTATTTTTTAACTAAACCTTCAAGGTATTCTTTGCTTGTACTGTAAAATGTCACAGGAGCTTAAGGACGATCGCGGTGATAAGTTCCTACCAGAAGATTTTGTTTATTTTTTGTCAGTTAATAGGTAAGAGTCTAAACTTCAAAATTCATCAATAAAAAATGGGGGTCACCGATCATCTAAGCGCGCTATGACGTCATATATGATGACGTCATTTTCCTTTTAATTGGCGATAACTTGAAAATTTGAGCGATAGGTTAATTAACGTAATTAACTTTTTTTATCTGTAGGATGTTATAAAACCGAATTTCGACATTTCCGTTGATGAAAATTGTTTTTAAGATTTTACCCCATGTAATTTTATCTCACGCTATCTTTTGAAAACAGTCGGTGACCCCATATTTTTTTTCTTGATTTGACATCCACTTGACATTCACAATTGACCAGCAAAATATTAACAATTTCTACTGGTAGCAAATATTTGAAAAATCAGCATTTTGTGGTATAGGAAATCACACGTAAAAAGTTTTATTGCGAAGGCCCGTTGGCTCGGGAGCCCTCGTAGCTACTCGTTCCTATTTCGCGCTATTTTCGGTGCTTACCGGGAAGACAATGCGTAAAAACTAGTTCGCGCGTTGTGTTTTGCGTATTAGGCGCAAATCTTACGCTTGGATACCACGCGCGCGTTTTGTCAAAATCTTCCTGCCACTGACCAACAAATTATGTAACACTGCCCTCTAAAATAAACAACGCGATCGTCTTTAAGCCTTTATAATAAACCCTACAAATGGTGTTATGATAATAATTGAAAGATGCATTGGACAAAATTTGAAAAAGATTATCTGCAGATGATTTACACTTGGCATGTTTGATAATAACAGCTAGCTACCAAATAATGTGAACATTTTGACCATAATCTTCAGAAAAATCAAAAACAAGAAGTTTACATTTTGATCTTGGGTAAGAGGCTATTGTAAAATTATGCATTGATGCAATAATAGGTTAAGGTTTGTCTGTAAAACATTGCTTTCACATTATAGATTGTAGATAAATCAACTGAAAGTAAATTTTATATTGGCTGATAAACTCAATTTTAAGATTTCAGCTCTAGAAAACAGTATTTTTTGTTGTACCCCACAAGATTTAATAGTGAATGAAAATCTAAATATTTTTGTAAGGCAATAAAATTTCCTTTGTTACCACTTACACAAGTGATATGATATGTTTGTAAGGTTTTTATTTTCGCGGATTTCATGAGTAGACATCATATCTCAAAAAGTTCAAATCAAAGTTTATGAGATGTGCCTATGGGAGTCAAAAATTTCAAAAGTGTCCAATTTTGTATCAAAATCGTCTCAAATTATATATGACCCCTGTAATCACCGTTCATGTTTTAGGTTATATCTCAAAAACCCTTAATCAGATATGTGTCAGAGTATACTTTTTCTGCTTCTTTATGATAAGGGGAACATGTTAGAATGGTTTAAAACAAAATTTGACCAATTTTGAAATGTGCCCCCTGCAGGGTCCCATGCAACAGACTGATTTTTGTCCACCCTAGTGTTGTTACCTATGGTCCATAGAACCCAAATAGATAGGACACATTGAAATAATTTCTCATTGCCGTTTTACCCCTAAAATGGGGTTTTGCTCCCTAGGTATATTGACTTATACAGTAAAATAGAAAATACAGAAATAAATTAAGAATACTGGTACCCGTATCCCCACATTTTGGTTATCATCTTGTAAGAAGGTTCTCAGAAAAACAGGAGCAGTTTATGAATTGTCAATAAATCTTAAGAGATGGTCACAGACTCGGCGCCATTTTTATTCCTTTATGGAGACAAAATTGTTTTTTAAAAGTAAATGGTGTAGACTTATCCACAACTAAAACAGTCTTTGCAGTAAATAGATTGTAATAAGAGGGCCATATATTTCAATATGTCTCTTGACTAATTACATCTCTAATTAACCCTTTGAATCCCAGTGGTATCCGTATGATTCCATGACTATATAGATTCAGAGATTCAATGGTCCATATTTTGCATGGAGACATATTGGAATTGCTGACAGGTACGATCTACAAACTCCAAAAACTGCTTCAGAAATTTCATCCGAAAAGTAATTTAAATCCAACCTAAATTGGCTTGAAAAATGTTACCACAACTTGAACTGATGCAAAAAAAAAAAAAAAAAAGACCAGAACATGTATCCTGATTGAGTTTACATTTGGATCCGAGGAAATTCTGGGAATAGGGCACCCTCAGGACTTTAGGCAGAGTCTTTATATAACTTTTAAGTTATACAAAGAAGAAACATGTATTTTGCTGAAATAAGAGATATACTTACTTGAATGAGATGCTAAATTTCCTAGATTAAATCCAAATGTATATCCACAATATTTCCTTTGAAAACTGCAACTGTAATTGTAGTTAAGAATTAATTTCCAATATCACTAGCTCAAATCAAAAATGTGTCACTCAAAATTGTTTGAAATGCATTGGAGATAAATTACATAAGGAGATGATGCAGATTTATTCCATCTCTAATGCATCGTAACACCCAAGAGAAAAATGCTGAACTGAGGCTGGTGTCAATATACTGGAGTGTCTTGAGTGTGCTGAGAAGATACCGCTGCTTACTAAGAATGTTTGGAAGGAAATTGACTATCCCTGGTTAGAAATAGACTAGTCCAGTATTGTGATTGGTTAAGTAGAAATCTCACAGGCAATTTGCTGAAAACTTTCTGTTTTATTATGGGACAAGAATTCTGAGAGTATACTACTATGACACAGTGAAGGGGTATGGCTTAAAGCTTTTTTTTATAAATATTTCTCTTATATGATTGTGAAATTTAAGTCTTCTAAATGTGTATTCACAAACTGCAAAATAAAAAGAATCATCAGATTTTATGTCAGCCTTGGTGTAATTTTTAGTAGTTTCAAGAGCTTTTGAAATCAGGATTACTCTCATATTCCTTGCTGTTATATATTAAAAAATCATTATCCTGTTGTTTGAGCAATCTAAAAATCTGCTATCTAACATTATTAGTTATTGGGTGAAGCGGAGGTATGTTATGGGAAATACTCGTGCGCGAAGTGTCATATCCAGGCTAAGAGCAGCTGAGCCTGGATATGACACGTGAGCGCACGAGTATTTCCCATAACATACCGACGCTGACCCTAATAAAGAATTTATCATACCACTAAGTCAATCTTAATCATCAAAATATTTATTTTTTTCCAACTTTTTTAGCTTTATTTCACAAAAATGAACCACTTTTGGTGAATGTTTTACTCTACATAGTACTGCGCATAAATTCTCTTTGTGGTATGATAGTCTCATTCTCACTTTTCTTCATTGATTTATGTAGAGGTCTAGACAATAGGGCAAGCTACACTAGATCTCAGATCTATATCCATGACAGATAGTGGAGCTCTCCACACGAGAGCGTAAAGTCTAGATAGATCTAGATGAATGTATATATCTCCGAAGTGCAGATTGTGTTCACACGGTCATTCGTCAATCTGACTTTACTCTTCTGGCGCATATTGACTCGCTTGGGTGTGAATGTGAGTGGAAGTAATGCAACTACACGTATGTGTATGCGCAGTCCCTTATGCTTGTGTGATTGTTTTCTGAAGCCCAGTTTAATCTAGAACCAATCTGGATTGACAGGCTACTTGGTAGGATGCGTAGGTAGGACACATTGGCGCAGACATATATGCACCTGTAAATACACTTGAGATATTCACATCTGGATTTATTTTCCATCCGTGTAGATAAAGTCTGCACTGATGATATCTGGATCGATATGGATTAATATAGATCCAAACTTTTTTTTAGCTTATCCCAACTTTTTTAGCTTATCAAACACTTTATAGACCGTTATCTGACATTTATAACAATTCATAACATCCTTACAAATACTACAAAAGCATTAACAATTATATTCTAGATATTGAGGTGGCAATATGGTGCAGGAAGTTTATTTAATGTTTAAATCAAATTTAATATTTGACTTGATTTAATACCCAAGGATTTCATTCAAAATAGGCCCTACCAGTAGTTTTTTACTGAAAGGCTGATATTTTTGACAAGCGTATTATGATTCATCTTAAATCAGTTGGTAACTTTATTGTATGTATCAGAACACTAACTAGCAGAGAAGGGTTGTTTGTGTTCAACATGATGTCATTGAAAATAATTGTTTAGCTGGAACATAATAATGCCATTTTATTGTTAAATGCAATAGAAAAATGCTCTTAAAATGAGAGAAAAACCAAGCATGACAACCCAGGTGAAAATGCCAATATCAATCTGTGGTTTGAATAATATTCCTTGCTGCCAAATTCAACTGGGATATATATCCTGCAGAAATGTAATAAAGCAGAACTGCAATGCTGTCACAAAGTAAATTGTGGAGCCCGGTTATTTTGATGAAAGCACATATGACAGGTAGTATTCGTTTGGACAAACTGATTTACAAGTGTGGCATTATGTGAAATAAAAAGTCATCAAATCAAGGCTTTCTGATGTTACTTCATGCACTCCACATCAAGTATGTGTTGAAATCATCAAACTAAGGGCCAAATCATGGTCGTGACGTCACCAAATATTTGCCATCTAATTTAAACTATGAACGGGTAAGAAACATTTGGTCCAATATATATGGCAATTCAATAACATGTGCAATCTAGCGCGAAGTTTTATATGGTCTCAACTCAGTGTTGAAGTTATTTTGTTTGGAGCCACTCATCATTTTGACGTCACGACCAAATGTTTGGTAGGAAAAATTTTGTTTGGAGGGCGACTATGATTTGGCCCTAATTGGTAACTTTTGCTCATTTATTAATCTCATCAAGAAATTACCATGGTAACTTCTTGATTTCATCTAGTTGTACTTTGCGTATCACCTGGTGTGTTGTTCAGTTTTTATGTACGTGTATGCGTAACATGCGCAATTGCTCATGTGTATATGACAAGTTTCATTTTAAAGGAAAGGAATAACTTAGTTAACATGGAATGATGGATGGTTGTATTTTCTATGTCTTACGGAAACAGCAAACAAATTTTAAATTAGATATGCTATTTCAGATATTTATTTATTTTTCACAATTATATTCTATTCATATTGTGTATGAATTAGATTAATAATTGTTCTTTACTTGGCGCTCGTGAAATTGTACAAAAATAATGCACCTCTGTAAAGTGGGATGAAAATATTAATGGAATACCTTTTATTTCGCCTTCTCTTACAGTGCGACTCACAAGAAATAATAGGATTCTATGGTGCCTTCTTTACAGAAAACAAAATATCAATATGTACAGAATTTATGGACGGTAAGTTATTAATTAAGAAATCGGATGTTCAGAAATATCATGTTTCTTTTAAGCACAGTTTTTGTCAGTGGTAGCTGCACAATAGAAAATTGTATGTAATCACGTATAAAACCATTAGAGACTAACAATTATAGTTATGAATATGTCCCAGGTAGATAGGGAGTAAACAACGAAATCTAATAGATACGGGGCTATGATGGTTCATTGACTGAGTTGAAATCACTTGAGAGGGTTCCTTGATGATATATGACAGATTAATTGAAATAGTTGCAAAATCCTACAAGAAGAGATATGGATAGGTATAGGCAAAAGAATGAGGGCAAACACATTCTATTTAAGCTGAATGCTAAGGAAATCCCCCCAAAGCTACTAGGAAACTTATTACCATTGGTGTCCTCAGAGCAAACTAGCCCGGAAGATATTTGATTTTTAATCCAGAAGAAAAATGGCATATGGGAGCATACATACCCTGGCCCCAATCAGGGTATGTTGCTAACAGCTACTCAGATCTGACACCCTATACATACAATGGTATAAAAATTGTTGTTACACAACAAACACATAAGTTAAAACACAGCTATATTGAGGACATAATCAAAAGGCCAAAGAGTCCTTGCCCTAAACAAAAAAGTTTTTAAAAAAATGGTGGTCTGGACAAGAAATATTAACAGCACAACACAGTGCCCAAAATATACAATTTTGATTTCAGAAAAGAAAAGTGAGTCTTTTTACATATTCACATATTCAAATTTTAACTAATAACTTTATTTTTTGTCAGTTTATTTAATTTTGAAAATGATATTTCCATTCCTCAGTAGTATGAGCGGTATTCATAAAGTACCCGTAAGAGCACTTTTTTAAGGAATTCCCCTCAAATATGCTGAATTTTAATTAAGACAAACCTTTAAGAGTTACACTTAAATTAACAATTATTTAAGGGAATCCCTTAACTCTTATAATTTTAAGGGCAACTTTTGAGGGGACATTGGAGCACTCTTAAAAGTTGTCCTTAAGTTGCATGGGTATTCTATAGCATATATTTTACATGATTTGCTTTTAGATAGTAGAAAATTCTTCAATTGTGACTTAAGAGAGTCAGTTTAATACTTGGAAATAATTTTTACAAATCATAGTTAGCATTTATGCACTTGCATTAAAATGAACAAAAATGACACACTGAAATAAAGGGACTGGCCTAGATCCTGTCCGCTGATTTTCTGACTATATATTTTTTTCACATGTATCGATAGTACATGATTATACTAACATATCCTACCAGTAGTTTCCGCTGAATTTGTGTCACAGAGGAGAAAAATGAAATTATTTAACAGCTGTATTTTTTTGTCGCCGGAGACAAAAAATGGTTGAAAAAGTGTTTCTAGTTTCAAATCTTAAAAAAGATCTTGTTTCTACACCTGTGATGGGTAAAATTATTTTAGATAAAATTGTTTCTCTTTTGATATGTATTAACTTACCTCGAAGAGCTTCATTTGATCTTTTATCTGGTAAATTTAGACTGAGGTACAAATTTAGGATTTAGAAAACACTGGATAGTCACACCACCATCACATATAGATATATTTCAAATCAATTTGCTGTCAATTTGAGCCATTTCTGTGTACATTTTTGTACTTTTTTGGATTTTACTACACTTTTAAGCTTTATTTAAAGCATTTCCATAAGTTTTTATTCTAAGTTGAATCTAGGCTAGTCCCTTTAAGACAAGGTTGGCCGGTATTTCCCGGGGCGGTAAATACCACCAAGCAAATTTTGGCTAAAGTGGGAAATACCGTGAAATACTGGGAAATACTTGAAAAACACAAAAATCATTCCCCTAGGGTGGGAAGGGGTAAGTGGTGTTTTCAGTGGGATATACAGTACTTAGATGACTATTTATGTCTGTAAAATACAATTTATGACTTGTAAATCATGTGGAAGTATTTTAAGATTTGTGAACAGAGTGTGCATTTTCTATTTGTGGGGAAGTGACAAAAAAGTTTCATTGTAAGAAATATAGGGCCTATCAGTGATTTGTGTTAATTCTTTTTAATAGTATGCTTTTGGTCGACTCTAACACGCCTGAAGGAATGTTCACTTGAAAAATATTTATAATCAACAGCCATTTTGAACCTACACAGCACTGTAATTGCCAAAGTTAAATCATACATGTGCTAGTTTTATGTGTGTGTTTATAAATGTGTGTCTTTTGTTGATCCATATGTAAACCCCTCAACATCTCAACCCCCAGCAGCATCATGTATCATTATAGACATTGATGAATATACAAGTTGTGAATTTAAAACATGCCTGATTGCATGTTTTTGTCATAGATAATTTAATTATTCAAGTAAACCAATTTAAACTTGTTCACATAACATTCTAATAAGAAAACATACTTAAATTAGGATAACCCCCATTGGATCTTGAAAATAGATATTTAGTGAATGGTATTTCCCAGGTATCGACCATGTATCTCCCGGTATTAACCAGTATTTCCCAGTATTTCCTGGTATTTACCAGTATTTCCCGGTATTTACCAGTATTTCCCGGGAAATTGCCAACCTTGCAAGTTTAAGGGCACAGTTAACCCCTCATTTTCTGAAATATTTCATGCTTTGTAACTCAGCAACCGATTAGTAAATCCATATCAAAGTATACATTTCTAGATGTGGATTTTCATGTAGAAGATGATGGTTAGGTCAGTTTTGGACCAAAATGTATGATTTTGGA
>JXSR01S005131.1:31391-42635 GCA_000969725.1 Ophiothrix spiculata
TATGATGGATGATAAAGTCGGCGATCAACAAAGTAGGCGTTCAATGAAGTAGGCAGTCGATAACACAGGCGAGACTACTGGTTCGCGAACCATCTTGTTTAATTAGATACATTACTAAAAAACAGAACAGACAAAAAAAACAAAAAAAAAACATATATGCACGTATTTGAAATTCTGATGATGTTTTCTCAATGCCTCTCTTAAAAAAGATAGATTTTGTTAATGATCATGGCCGAGAAGCAGGTAATAACCTTTGCCAAGCATTTCTACATGCATTGATGGGATTTCTTTCTCTTGCTGTCATGGTTGCTAGGATTCCCCATAGGATGCTTCTTTACCTGTTTGAAGCAGGCTGTGAACTGCTATCTTGTCAACAAACAGTCAGCACTACACCTGTTTGTGTTCTGCTATTATAATGCCTCAATATCCATGCAACATTTTTATAAATCACAAAATTCATATTTTGTTAAGTTAATAGCAAGAATGGCCTTTCTGCACTGCATTTCATTTTGAAACAGTATCCCTATAAGAAACCCAACTTTTGTTGACCTTTGTTTAACAAAAAATGTGAACATGGTGAAGGCAAGTATAGTATCAAAGTATTGAACATGATAAAGTATTGTTAGTTATTTTCATTATATACAAAGTTTAGTAGCCTAGAGTGTTTAGCAAGTATTGAATATTGGTTTCTCTATGTTGACCCCTTTTTCATTACGCTAGTAAATTTTCGCAGGTAAAGGTAAAAAAAAAAATAGCATGCCCAGTTAAGCCTGAATTTGCCACATCAAACCACAAATCTTGACAAAAATTTCAATATGACCATAATTTGTTAAAGACATTTGAGATGTTAAAATATTCTCCATAAAACTAGGTCATAGTCAATATTCATGTCTAGATATTTATAGATGTTGTCAAATATGTTTGTTTGATTGCGATTTAACCCACAAAAGTAAATCTACATTTACTGAAATTTTTCTGAATCGCAAGACTTGTGCTATTATTAATGCTCAATATTGACTAAATTTATTTAGAATTGCCTAAAAATTTTATATTTCAAGTAATGAAAAAAATTGAATTTAGTACAATTATTTCATTTGTCTAGTTTGATATGACCATGTTCATATCTTATATCTGTTTTGCTTTTATATACTGTAGAGAAAAGATATCGCTGTGAAAAATCTTTGTTGTTTGTTATTTGGCAGATATGGAATACAGTTGACAGATTTAAAGATTGCTGTACAGTCAATGAAACATATGTTAATCTTTAATCACTCTTCAATTGTATCCATCTAAAGTAAGGGATGTATCTAGGTTTTTTCCCTTTTGAAATATATTTTAAAATAAGACAATCGCATATTTGAAAAATGTAACCCGTCATATATACCTTAATACCGGCATAGTATATTACAAGATACGGGCCATTGAAGCTGAGCATAGTCAAAAATTGCGTCCAAGGTCGAATTTCCAATTTTATCGGAAACGTTACCCTTGGAGAGTATATAATCACATCAATCAGGTTCCAAAATCCAAAACATTAGAAAAAAGGTGTAAATATCCAAGATAAAAATCCCCTTTCCATCCAAGATTTTATAGAAAATCGTGGATTAAAGGTTCTAATAATCAATTAATTTAATTAATCAATAATTAATTTATTGACTTTTTTTTTTCAAAACAAAGTTAATGAATTTAAAGGGTATGACTTACTCAACATGTGTGCAAAATTTGGTGATGATACGACTTTGGTAACTACCCGTTGCTATTGAGATTCAGTGAAGCACTATTTATGTGCAGAACAAAATAAGTAAATTTAAGTACACAAACTTTAAACACGATTTTCTCAGAACTACCTTTTTCCGACTCAGCCATAAGCCTTTCAGAGATTTGACTATAACTTTGCAACCGAACATCCAAAAAACAAAAGGAAGGTGTCATTTTAAAGCTTGAAGTCTCAGCTTTAAGATAAGACCAAAAAATTGATTTTGATTTTGCCACTCTTAAGGTACCTTTTGATATGACGGGTCACAAATAGACTCGAGTGATAAGTCAATTGTTGGTGTTGTATTGTCAGAATCTTTCCTTTTTATAAATGAGCCTAGGTGAATAATTTCTTGCATTTAATATTCAGGTAATCTAGTAAATTATTGGTTTTTGTTCATCTAAGACAAAATGATTCCCCTCTATGTGACTTTCAATATTATGACATTTATGCTTGTAATACTCAGAAAATGTGTCAAATTTTCTAGTTCACAGCCTGAGCAATTGTGTAACACTTACATCTCTATTTGGTCTACACATGAAGTATGGGTCGATATGCCGTTAGCGTATTCCACATTTCATTAAATCTGCGAAAGGGGAATTGTGACAAATTGGCAAAACTATATAATCATCGCTGAATTGGATAAAATGTTCAATAGCAACAAATTATGTTCCTTTTGATATTGCAGTATTTTAAAAGCTGATCATATGATGAAAGAGTTTCATTCCCATCATGCTTTTCTCAAAAACATGCAGACTAAAAGTAAACTAACCCTAGTACTTCTATAATGTGATTTATTGGCTGCGGTTAAATGAAAACAGTGAATTACAGTTACTCAAACCTATCAACAGGTTTGGAAGTAGATTTAAGTGAAATAATGATGAAATTTAAGAATAACATAGTGCCATTTGTCAGTTTAAAAGTATAATCTGGTTACAGATTTTCAAATTTGAAATTTTGGTCTTATAGTTAAGCTGTAGTAAATGTAAATATAGTTGACCAAACAAGAAGTACATTTAGCTCAATTCAATAGCATGCAGGGAAATGAGCATACCCTGGACAAAATTGAGTACAAAAATAGTACAACATTCCTAAGGTGCACATTTGGAACATCATTTAAGTACAATTTGAGTACATTTATAGTACACAAATTTGTACTATATTTGTACTAAAACTGTACTATAATTGTGTTCCAAATGTGCACCTTAGGAATGTTGTACTATTTTTGTACTCGATTTTGTCCAGGGTAGTACCCCTTTGAAGGTTAAAAAATGGGAGAATCAAGAAAACTCACAAATGTTCTTACTGCGGCCTATGGTACTTGTAATATGACAGATTGCTTATATCTATGGTCTATAGAAAATGGGAACCTAAAATGACTGGTATCTTTGTTTTCAAGTGCAGTTAACTATCATGGCTCTCAGACATCAAATCAGACCCCAAAATGGACAAATCATGGAAGAAAACCTAAAATGACTGGTATGCGACTAACCCACTGCATCATGGGAAGAAAAATATATCTCCCCTTATTTATGGTACCAGTAAATTGATATTTTCAAGCAGCCTTCAGATTCATAAAAATAATATTGGTGCTTTGGAACTTCTCTTTTGAGACAAGTTCAAAGCATTTGTAAGCTGCCTAAAAACAACTTTGGCAAGTCTTATGTCTCGCTGTCATCATAGGTTAGTTTGAGTGAAAAGCCACTGAAAAGGCTGGAAAACTGGTGTGTTATTGGAAGCTTGTGAGACATTGCCGCAGTCAATCATAACAAGGGTAGGATCATTGTCAGGGAGGAATATTGGGCTGTGTGAATTTGGCAAATCTTAGTCAGGGAAGGGGGAGATGTTTATGTAGGAGGAAGGGAAGATACTTGAGTATAATCAGTTATGCATTTACAATGTTTTCAGTCTCTTTCCCATTTAGATATTTGTTATTCCCTTTCCCATTTTAAAGTATAATTTTTTGGCTTAAAATACATATGTTAAAGCCACACTAATTTAATTGTTTGTCTCAAAGCTCACCTAAATTTGAAAACCTAATGCGGAATGCAGTTTTTTTTATAGTAAAATTTTTTCCAACTATACCAGGTGTTACACTTGCCATTTTCACCATTCATTTTCCATCTATTGATATTTACTTGGCTAAAATGTTGTTTGTTAAAATTGAAGCATAGGAAGTATGAATTTGGCAAATTGGAAAAAAAAAAGCGTAACTCAAAAACGCTTTGAGGGAAAAAAAAATCAAAATTTGGAATACAAGTTTTTTTTATCATTCTGCACATTCTGTGAAATTTTGAACAAATTCTGTGCAGGACACCGTAGCCGTTAGAACCACCTTAAAATATGCAGCGGAAGTGTCACATTGTAATTTATGCAAATACCTTGTTGCAAAGGATGGCATTTTTACCACATGTTAAGTCAATGGATAGTATACAAATATATACTGACTTGAAGATCTCTGGTTAAAACTATGGACCTGGAGTGACTAAAATAGCTAAATTTCAGTCACTTTCACAGTAATTTCAGAAGGACCATAGTTTTAATCCAGAGATCTGAAAAATGTCTGTATTTATATACTATATTAATTAATTTTAAATAATGTAATTTTTACTTGCCCAATGGCCTAATTTAATTAATCTTATTTAAAAAAAATGCACTAACAAAATGCTATAATCATGAATGGAAGCAATAGGTTCCCTAAAAAACCCTAATTTAGGGTGATAGGAATTGTATAGAAATTTATTCCTTTAGGTTTGTATTGATAAGTTCACTTTGGTTTAAAACTGCCTCTCATGAACAAATAGATTGATATTGAGAATGTAAAAAATCACATTATTTTGAAAAGAATTAATTGTAAATATTATACAATGAGGATTGATTATACTACAAAATGCAAATAAAGTTTCTATCCACGCCATTCAATTATCAAAGGAAATGTCATTCTGAGGGATATAATATATCACTAACTATAACATTTTTGCTTACTTCGGAAGGTACACACATTTTTGTAAAATTCACAAATTGAATACAAAAAAAAGGCAAAATAGATTACACTACAACACCAAAAATAACTTTACTATATTTCTAGTTTAAAATGATTCCCATTAAAAGAAATCTAAATTTACAATAATATATGGCTAAATTTGTAATAGAAGTATGTATTTTATACTGAGTGAACAGATATGCGTTTACAAATATCCAACACCAAAATTTGGCTTGGTAAAAGTGACTGTACTACATTTTTTCAATAACACCTTTCCTTCTCCAATTTCTAAAATAGCATAACTTACTTGTCAAAGCCGATAAAGAAAGTACACTAGCCTAAAATGACACAAAGGTAAATTTGCTTATGGGTGCTAGATGTTTTGTGCATAAATAAGTCGCCTTTGGAGATAGTGTAGGGTGGAAGAGTAAAATATGCTGGGGTTCATATTAGTATAAAGCAATAGACAAAGTTGATTCAACTTAAGAGTGGAATGTCAGGCAATCTTGATATGGACTTGCATCATTCAGGTAATACAAACCAAAAATTAGATAATGTTTTAATATACATTTAGTTAATATGTATTTCATGTAATATATCTTTTGTAAGCTCTGAAGGTTTTCCACATTTGGGGTTAGGCTGCCGGTTTCCCACCTGTGGTCGCCTTTCCTGCTTCGGCAATAGTCTGTACAGTTGTTCTTTTATCATGTTTACTTTTTTGTTCATTAGATAGGCCTATACAAATCATACGATGTCTGTGAGAAATGAATGTGTGCGCCGTAACGGTATATTTTCAAGTCTTGAGAGTCGAGAATATTATTTGCGAAACTGTTGTTTTGCTATTTGATTTTTACATTTTTACTCGTATTGTAAGTTGCCAATGTTTTTTTAAATCTTATTTTACTCTAAATTTACTATATTTTTCATAAAGAATTTTAAAAAGTGTACCTCCTATAAATCTTAAATTGTACGTATTTTTTATATAATGTATTTTACCTGTTGTATTTTTATGTAAAGAGGGCCCTTATGAAAAGCAGTGCTGGTCCACTGATTGAGGCTACCCTCTTTAAATATGTCGCAAATAAAAAAAAAACATTACATATTATACAAATAATGAATGTTTATGAGTGCAATGGTACAAATATTTCATGAGGTGAAAGACCAAAATGTTCCATTCAAACGAGGCGAAGTCGAGTTGTATGGGGCATTTGATCTTTCACCGAATGAAATATTTGTTCCATTGACACGAATAAGAAACATTCATTATTTGTTTTATATCATGATATCACACAGGTTTGTTTCATGCTGTGCAATAGTATACAAATAATGAATGTTTATGAGTGCAATGGTACAAATATTTCATGAGGTGAAAGACCAAATGCTCCATTCAAACGAGGCGAAGTCGAGTTGTATGGGGCATTTGATCTTTTACCGAATGAAATATTTGTTCCATTGACACAAATAAGAAACATTCATTATTTGTTTTATATCATGATATCACACAGGTTTGTTTCATGCCGTGCAATAGACCAAATTATTGCACGGCTCAAATGAGTGTAATCATGATATAAACAAATACATTATACATAAAGACCAGTGTGTTCATCATCAGGGGCTACATATTTGATCCAATGGTTTCGAAATTTTGTACCTGGTTGTGATGTCGACCTGGTTTATTTAATCTATGTTTTGATCTTGTGATTTCAGAGTTAAGCAACTGTTTTGGTGTATACAACCAAAAAAATTGCATTAAAACAAGGTGGCTCATGCCTATAAACTGAGATGACAAAAATGTTGCTGTTCTACTAGCTCATATAGGAGGCAAAGCAAACAAACAAATAAATAAACAAACAGTAACAAACAAACAGACAGACAGATGGACAAACAAACAAACAAATAAACAAACAAACAGCAGTTAGCCCTTTCTCCATTATACTGACGTGAACACCACAATCAACCGTCAAATCCATGTGCAGTACACAAGTTTATTACACTTTTCCTATAATACTGACCGGGCACTATGATAAATATTACCAGCGAGCATCTTTCCTTGAAATCAAATCGTGCTTCATTTATTTAAGCTTATTTACTCTTCAGTAAGTTTTCAGGTTAGCAACCTCTTCAAATTAGGCAAAAAAAATGGTTGTGTTGCCCTCAAGTGGGATTTCTGAAAACTTCAGTCGGTCGGTCGGAAAATTATTATTTTTTAAAAAGCACCTAAAGTACCAAATTTGGGTGCAGTTTCCACTATTTTCAAGATATTTTCTAAAAAAACACCCAGTCTGAGCAAAATTGGGTGCTTTCCCGACCCTAATATTTTTTTTAAATATTTTTGAATAGGGTAGGTCCCTGAGGGCAACATAATTTTTTTTTTGGCCTTATTAGTTTATAGATTATTGTCATATGGAGCATCACAATATATCATTTCAATGATGTCTCTATCAGATCTTTCAAATTGTTACTGTTGAATTTCTTAGGTTCTGAAGTAAAGCTCCAGTCACAGTGTCCTCTCATTTTCAGGGGTGTGAGAGTTCAGATTTTAATCTGATTTCAGATTATTTCATGCCTTCAAAAGAGTCATAATTCCAGCTTGTTTTGTTATTTTCAGCCTGTTTTTGGCATTTTGTCAGTATTTTGGCATTATTTCAGATTTTGTTCAAACATCCACTCACAGCCCTGCATTTTGTTTGTGATGAGCCCAAGCCATGTGTATTGGGACTTTATCCGATCTGTAATATAAAATTAAGTATGATTCATTCCAGATATGGTTACGCCTGTCACTATGCCTGTTGAAAAATTAACGATTTTGAGACCTAATCAAATGTATATATTTTAACTGTCTCTCCCTTTTTTGTTAAAAAAATAATTGATTCATAACATAAACAAAAATTGTGTTAGGTAGTTAGGCTTTTTTTCAGAAAAAAACCCACCTAATTCCATGCTAGTTTTTTTTTTTCATTAATTTTTCCAAAAGCACACAATTAACTAAATTGTCCAGAAATTAGGGCTAGCCAGGTTATTCCAATCAAGATTTTTTTTAATTAAATAAATAAATTGCAGGTGATTTATAGTGCACTACGCGGTCCTCCTGACTTGTAATTCCACACGGCCTCAGCACATTTTACAGAGCAGTTCTATTCATTGGGTTAAATCACTACCTGGGCTCCCTGGGGCCAAAGGGCTTACTGTGGCCTACATATTGGCGCAACCCTAGCTTGAGCAATTTACACCCTCATAGAATATACAGTTTTCGCACACTCAGCTCCCGGCTGGACTCGAACGCGGAACGATCGATATCTTGTGTTTAACGGTCTGAGAACTAACCGTCTGAGCTAGCGAGAACTATAATAGCGAGAACCTAATCAAATTTATATATTTTCACTGTCTTGTCAGTCATTTGTTACATCCCATGGTTGATACAATATTTCTTACACAACTCATTTCAGATGTGAAACCCTCCAATATATTGGTCAACACTCAGGGCGAAGTCAAGTTGTGTGATTTTGGTGTCAGCGCTCAACTAGTCAGATCTATTACCAAGACTTATGTAGGAACCAATGCATACATGTCGGTAAGTGTGTGTCAAACTTTATCAGTTAATCATCATATAAGTCAAAGAATTCATTTTTGTCTATTTGAAAACAAACAAAAAATGTTTTGATATGAAAACTCTCTTGATGTCAGATTGCATCTAAAGGTCAGATTCCTTTTTTCCGTTTGCGGTGGGTTTTTTTTCACTGTAAGGCTACTGGTATTATTTAAAGCACACGGTTGAATGAAGCTGAATGGTATCAGGTTGAAGCTTACAACTACCAGTACCCTTACAGTGCAAAACGCACTGCAACCGCACTACAAACGGATAAAAGGAATCCGACCTTAAAGCTGTCAAGTTGTTTTTCTCTGTTGCTAGACTTGACACAGCTTAATTCCACTAATATACTGTTAACTCTTCCTTAGCTCCTCATCAGAAAATGTATTAAGTTCAAAAATTTGTCTTTTCTTGCACAAGTGCTTAAGTGGATCTGCTCCACACTACCTTGCTCCCCTCCTATCACTTAGAACATTGTCATCTGCACTCATTATCCAAAAGGTCATCTGTGGATAAGAAACTCATAACCATTATGTTGGCCCTCGTGTTGTTAATAATCATATTGCTGGACCTTTTTTTTTTTTTTTTTGAACAGCCTCCAGTGTAGTATCAGAATGGCTTGCTGGCTTTCATACAGTGTTCAAAAAGTGTTGCTATTAGTTTCATGATCTTTACCTTGATATATATTTTGCTGTCTTGGTTTGTCACTTTATTCACATTGATGTAGATGGAAAGACTTTGTGTGCATGTGTTTAAAGTACATCACAATACATTCCAAGAACCCAGTCCATAGATTTATCCCTCTCTATTTAAAAACCATCACAGAAGATTAATCTCCAAGACTGACCTCCAAGCACAATTATTTTGATGGTGCATCTTAATTAAAATCTGATTCCCATCATGACCCCAGGATTTGTGAGTCATTGATGATAACGCTCAGACATCTTAGCATCCGTACATGCGACCAGTCACGATAAATCAACACTATAATATCTGGACCAAGACCTATGTCAATGTTGGGGATTATAAATGATTTAAATTATCAAATTGGTCTTTCATCTCAGACCCTCTTTCATTTATTGTTTGTTACATGAGGTCACTCCATATAGGCTACTTAAGTTGGAATCTTGGGGTCCAATCACAACATTGCTATATGCAAGAAACAGTTCAAATAATAGGATTTTCAAACAAAATAGTCAATTTGGGGCTAATTTTGGACCCCATTGGGTAGACACAAATCCAAATTTTTAGGGGTCTGATTGCCAAAAACGAGGTCTTTGGACCCCTGGACCCCTTAAAGTGCTATCCCTGGACTGCTGGTTATCAAAAAAATCAACCTGCCAGTGCTTGCATTTCTGAACAAAATTAAGCATTTTTGTCAGAATTCCCATATATTTTCCCAAATGTTTTGTTTTCTTTGCCAAATAAAGATGTGTGAAGGAACTGTATTAGTCAACTCTCAATCAATTAGGCACATGGTATCTATTCAAGTTCAGATTATCATTTACGCATCATTTGCGAATCTTTTACGACAACACTGCTCTAATTACTAGCATTGCTCCAGTATCATGTATCAAGTGTGTTATTATTTACAAGTTATTAGCGGTAGATGATACCCTTGTGATTTCTTGTATTACAGCCTGAGCGTGTATTAGGTGACGAGTATGGGGTAGCATCAGAAGTCTGGAGTCTGGGACTCTTCTTATTAGAGGTGAGTTCTGGAATCATTTAGGAGTTTATTTTCAATTATTTCAGCATTTCAATCTTTCTTTTTTAGTGATTGGTGAACATATACAAATATGATTGAAAAGGAACTAGATTAAAGGGACATTGAACAAGTTCAGCATCATCCCCAAACTTTTCCCCATGCTTTTTGAGATTTTTGCATCATTTGAAGTATTAGCAGTAATAATGAGAGTATGCAAAGTTACAAAGTCAAATTCACACCCTTAATATCAAAATATTTAGATAGTCTTTTATTTCTAATTATCGTTGTAGACAACGATAAATACTGCCCTCTATAGTAGAATTTTTAAAATTGGCCTTTTGGGAGATCTAATGCAAACTTCAAACTTCTTTTGATTTATCTGCAATCTATGATCTGAATGGAATGTTTTACAAACAAATCTTTGGCTCTTTCTTGATATATAGCTTCAATAAATACGTTTAGAGAATAGCCTCATACCCAAGATCAAAAAACAAAATAAAATTAAAATTGTTGACTTTCTGAAGGTTTTGATCAAAATTTTCCCGATATTTATTAATTAAGTGTTATTGTCTAGCATATGAAGTGTAAATCATCCTCAAATAAAATTTAAAATTTTTGTCCAATGCCCCTTTAAAACCAGACTATGCAGGAAAATGATTTAAAACTCGAAACGTGAACAATAAATAAAATATTGTAAAAGGATAGAAGGGGAAAACTTATATTAATATTTAAGTATAATTAGATATTTTTTGTGTAAAAAGTATAAATTTGAGTTACAGTCCTTACGTGTATAATATGCTTGGGGTTCAATGACGTATTTACAATTTTGACATTGACATTGACAGGGTTAGGAACGACAACATTTAATGAAAACAAAGGCTTGGAGAGTCCAAAACAAGCTAAAAAATCAACACACTTTATCAATTTTAAACTGACAGACCTCAATATAGGGGTATTTCCTCCACCACTCTGGTTCATGAAGCGATACGATATCGCTGCATCAAACGATACAGCGGTACGCTTGATTTGATTAGTCCTGACTGACTTTCAGTGTGAATGGGAAACTACTCTATAAAGACTTATATATTGACAAATATGTGGGGTAAAACATAACCATTAAAAGTTAACAAACAGAAAATCAGATGTGAAAAATAACTGTGTTTTATGTGACTTATAAGAAATAAATTCTTTGTATATAGATATCATTT
>JXSR01S005134.1:9298-31526 GCA_000969725.1 Ophiothrix spiculata
ATAGTATATCTCAGATTTGTGGAAAAACAAAAGACAGGAAAGATGTTTCAAGTAATGACATGTTAAACTTTCTTTTTCACCTTCTATCACCTCCCTAAGATCATAGCTTGCATGATGAGATGGTAGTTAGTTGGTTGGCTTGCTTCAACTGGCTGACTCATTGCGTTGAAGCAGCATTGTTTGTTTTTCTCGCTCATTTATTACGGCAATATGAGGCGTAGAGAGGCGAAGTATTTATTGCTCTTATAACAAGTATTGTACACTTGAAAATACAAAGCGTTGTTGTCTAAATATAAATAAATATATAAAAAAAAAATGAAGAGTTTTTATTTAAATAGAATTTATTTAGAAAATCTTGCTGTTATTGTAAGCCATTGCATAGCACCAAAGTAATTTCTTATCTGTGGATGTCTTGTCTTTTTACCGTACCTGGTATAAGATGTAAGGCCTTCCTTCTGTAACGTAATTCTGCTTTTAAGTCTAGTTTTGGCAATTTTCAGGATTACCACTGATTTTTATACTTGTTGAAATTGTCATGTCTGATTTATATGACAAGATTATATATTTATTAGGGCCAAGCGAATTAACCTTAAAGCAAATAAATTCATGAAACATGGCAAAAACAAAACAAACGGCACTCTTAAGCGCTCTTGGTTTTTCAGTCCATGCTCCCTTCCAAAGGTTCTTCTCCATGCAGGTACTCTGGTCTTCTTGATAAAAGAAAGATCTTGGACCCCATTGGACATAAGCTTTCTTGGTTTAACTTTGAAAATTTGCCTTAAAAAATTCTTTCTTCTTCCTTTTTCACCGTTCAACGTCTGTTTCCATCGGCCTTGCATCATTTCATGAACTCAAAACCATTGCGTTTAAGACGCAGTATCTTGACTTACTTGACTTAGATGCAGAAGCTGCATAGAATAGGAGATTCTCTGGCTTTCCTCTGAGAGCACCTCCTCCATTCAGGTCTGTTGTTGGCCAGTTGTTCTGCCTCTTGAAGTGGAAACTGAACATCCAGTTGTACCTGGTCTCTCCATCTAAGTGGGGGATGGCCTCTTCCTCTGGGTTTTGAAAAATTTTGCTTGGGAATCTACATTCAGGCATCCTTACAACATGTCCAAACCATTTGAGCCTCCATTTACAGATTACATCTGTGATCTTGACTGGAATTTTCAGTTGTGCTCGGATCTCCTCATTTATCTGTGATCTTGACTGGGATTTTCAGTTGTGCTCGGATCTCCTCATTTATCTGTGATATTGACTGGGATTTTCAGTTGTGCTCGGATCTCCTCATTTATCTGTGATCTTGACTGGGATTTTCAGTTGTGCTCGAATCTCCTCATTTATCTGTGATCTTGACTGGGATTTTCAGTTGTGCTCGGATCTCCTCATTTATCTGTGATCTTGACTGGGATTTTCAGTTGTGCTCGGATCTCCTCATTTATCTGTGATCTTGACTGAGATTTTCAGTTGTGCTCGGATCTCCTCATTTCTCATCCTGTCTCTTAGTGAGACACCGAGTGTGGAACGTAAACACCTCATCTCAAAGGCCTCCAATTTTTTCTTCAGAGAGCAGGTAAGTGTCCATGACTCTGCTCCATATGTAGCAATTGGAAGGATGAGAGAGTTGTAAATGCGGATTTTGAGTGATCTTGATAAAAAAATTTTTTTAACACATCGAGTTTTTGAGTCTAGAGAAAGCCCAAGCTGCTAGTCGTGTGCATCTTTTCACATCTTCCTCCACAGATGTACGGTACATTGCTGCCTAGGAACACAAACTGTTGTACCTTGTCAACTGGGTGACCTTCAAGTATGGTCGATGTTACGGGGATCATCAGACATAATTTTGCACTTTTTTGGGTTGATCTTCATGCCCCATCTCTTGCATGCATTATCCAGTTCGTTCGTGGACAACTGCAATTTATCAAATACAGCATCGAGGAGGGTGGTGTCACCTGCATAACAGATTTTTTAAAAAATACTAGGCCCATCGTGACACCAGTGTCGAGCTTTTGAAGGCATCTTACACACCATCATTTGTGGACAATGTACCTGATCTTGCTGATTTTTCAAATGAACTCATGTTCAAGGTTTGTCCATGAGGTAACAACAAAATTCATGCACTAAATAGTGACTTGATCACAATCCTAATCAACCAGTTCACAATGTTGTAAAATACAAGGGATATGTTACGGATCTCGTAACAAGAGTGCTGATTGCTTACTTTGTAAAAGTTTTAATAGATGCCCAGCCTTGGGGTTAGCTGGAGAGGAGATTGTGTAGCATAATATCACTGTTCACTCTCTCATAATCAACATTTCTGACATGATTTCTGCAGGATTTTCTAACATTAAAAGGTCCTGGCTGTGCTCTGAAAAAAAAGAAGCCTTTTAGTACTGGGTAGCTGCAACAACTATGACAGGAGATTTTAAAACAACCGTTAACAGAGCTGATAAAACTAGGTTGAGTGCAAAATGTGTATCCCTAATTTTTACATCATAGACTGGGCCAACAGAATTTACTAACATGCATAGGCAGCACCCGGTGTTGGGGTTGTGGGAGGGGGGTATCCGGTACCTCCATAGAAAGGCTGTACAGGGACATAGCGCCCAAATTGGTCGGTTTTCACATAAAATCCCTAAACATGGGTCCATGTTTCTGAATCAAATTGTCTGTCTCATCACAGAAAAACAAGCTAAAACTGGCAGACAAGTCTGTAGTCTGTAGAATAGGGCAACCAAAATTTAGCACCATTCTTTATCACACCTTTTGGTCATTTTACCCCTGCTTTCATATTAATTGTTCCAGAAATCTGATTCTCCCTCCATATTAATTTTCTTCTCCAGCAAAATGCCGTAAAAGTACCATCACTTTTCATAAATACTGAATGATTCTCCTCAGTATATTAATCAAATAAAGCTTTAAATATTTGCCACTTCAATAAATATTGATCAAATCATCTGACAAAAGAACAAGTGAAACTTTTTTTTAGAGACAATAAAATTTGTTACAGTGCAATACAGATAAATTACACGCTCTCCTGAAGCCATCGATCAGTGAATACTTTTTCAAATGAATTATTTTGCTGCATTCGCACCTTCCTATATGCTACTACTAATACAATGGGAAATTCCCTACGACTTGGCTATTCAAGTGACGACAATCACGACTACACGTAGTACAATTTAAAGCTTCCACTTTTCATTCGGTGACAAAATGTGACATTGCCAGTGGGGCCCTAACACTAAAAACACCCAGGCGCTATGTAACAATCCCGATGTGATACTTACATACTGTAGCAGTCAGGTTTAACAATCGTGTAACACTACAAGATCTTGTCACACTAGCTTACCACGTAAACATGATTGTCAAAATGAAACATGATTGCTTTGGTATCAGTTACACAATTCATTTCACAGTATTGGCTTACCAGTCAGAATAAATTGATAAGAATTTACATTTTACATTAGCTTACCTTATCCTTGATTGGAAGGCCATTGTTTTCCTGCTCCCCCTGGGTGGGGCTGCTATGCCGTTTGCCCTCGGGAGATGCTCCGTTGTCCGTTGGTTGGCTCATGAGGGGCGAGCGGCCGCGCATCTATCCCCCCAAAGACACTGGCTCAAGCCACAGATCTGTCAAAACAACAAATCATACAAATGTAATTCATCTCTCTGTGCACTATCAGCTAGCTTGCTTAGCACTCGTTAAAATGCAACAACAAAAAGCCAGACGGATAAACCAAACGGATTATATTCCCGGGAAGTGTGAATGAGCGACCACTTCGGTCAAACCTTTGGGGGGCAATACACCAACTCAAAAGTTTATGCAAGAGGCAATCCATTCAAAAATAAACATGCGTGGCTGATACGGAGAAGAGCAAAAAGAGAATATGTATAGAATACAGGTGCAACTGATGCTTGCTAAATTGATATTTTTGCTTGGGGCATTCTTTATGGCGATGCGAATAATCTTGTTTTCTAACTGCTTATATAAAGGTAAACGATACATGTGTAGTATGATACAAGTGCAACTGATTCCCGCTGAGATCTCTCCTGGCTATTGCTAACACGGTAGCGGATGGCTACCTGTTAGCGAGAGGTGACTCTTGGCGGTCGGTCAAAGCCATTGACGAAATGTAAAATCAACAACACATAATCACATACACAACAGTCCCCACTGGATCCCATTAAATGTGGCAGATGGTCTCCTTGTGTACAGTAAATATCAGAATTGCATTTTGCTTACTTTGCTATACTATCACAATGTCAAATGTAATTTGGACTAGGTGGCAGATGTTTTTTAAGCCCCCTTTTGATCTGATGAAATTTCATATTTACTCACGACTTGTTTATCTAACAATACGACTGATTCAACATCATTTGTGATACTTAAAAGTAATGTCAATGACTGCTGTAATACTTTTAACTATCAAACCCAACATCAACTTTCTAGAAACACTTTTAAAATAAAACAACAACTTAGATACACCTAAGTTGTTTTTTATTTTTAAAGTGTTGGGAGGAATGAGGGCACTTATCCATTGCGTTGGGACTCATGGAGTGGGACTAAAAACCCAATTTCAAACTTTGGACCTGCTGACTCTGTGATTTTCAATTAGAAGACCATAACATTATCATATAAAATTTTGAATTTTGTCTCTAAATTTGATACTCTTCAACAACATCAAACTTCTTATATGAACTTGAGAATACCGGATGGACAATTCCAAATATGAAAACACCATATATACATACTTCACCGATCAACATATAACTCAATTTGGAGCTCAGACGTGTGGGCGAGTCTTGTAAACATAGCATGTTTTCCTCAATAGTGATAAAATAAAACATTATTTTCTCACTAACTTTTTCAGCAAATATCTGAAATTTCAAGAAGCTTGGCATTTTTATCCATGCAATTTGATTAGGTTTTATGAGCGACTGTGTAACCCATACTTTTACATCCAATTCCTAAAATAAATACAATTGCATTCAGATTATTTTAAATGGAATACCAAAGCACTATAATTAATTCCTTCGCAGAAATATTAATGTGCATCCATTGCAAAAGACCAGCACAATACAAGTCTCAATGCAGTGCAAGTCCTGACCCTGATCCTTCATCAGGCATAAGTCACCGCTGGTTGATCACCATTAACCTTTTCCTGTCGTAGGGCGTCTGAGCAACGCCATAAATTACTGCCAGCTCAGGCGTAGGGCGTCTGAGCGACGCCCTAACTAACACTGAAGTATAACTATTTTCACTACCTCTTATCTTCCAAAACACTATCACAAGCAGTGTATACAGTTCATAACGGTCTATTAGGCTGATGTTTCATTGAATTATGTAGAATATTTCTAAACAGATTACAGGTAAAATAGAGTTCATTTATAGCCAAATGCACATTATTGGTGGCGCTATTTATAAATCAAGTTTCTGGGTTTCAAGAATCTATGAGCCTTACTTTTGACATTTGACATATGGATAAGGTAAAGGAAACCAAAAATAAATTTTAAATATTTAATTTACGCAATATGCATTATCAATTTCAAAAAATGGATAGCACAACCAATAATGAAATCTTAAAATATTGGCTAAAAATAATGTAGTTTGATCTAAAAATAGCATTTTTAAAGAAAAAATATGAAATTAAATTATGGAATTAAATTCTACATTTCAATACCTAATTACAGAACACACATAAATTCACAGAAAAATGTTTTTTCCTTGACTAAAAAAACGATGAAGAAATAATGAGAATGCGAGTATTTATAATATAAATATCATCTGTTTTCAAAAGATAAACTTTAAAACAACTAAACATAATGTAAGTAACATCTTTTTACCGTCCGTTTGTAATAGCTTTGAGCTATTCCATGTATTTTCTCTTACGTGTAAGTAAGAATAAAATCACAGAAATTGAATTCATGACGAAATATATAACAGGATAAAAGTTACTGAAGTGAAAACTTCCTGAGCTGAATGTTTCAAAATGTCATGAAAAGAACACTTTTGCTATTCTTTTATACATGACAAAATTTCCTGAAAACAAGATATTTTCAGTAAAATTTCTTGAAAACTTGCAACCATGATATGACAACTTTCACTCTATTTTGGAAACAATAAAATTCTTTTAGTTTTCGCTTTAAATTCCCGATTCTCAATTTGGCATTGTTTGTTTGTTAGTTTACCATGGTGACCTGCTTTTCCATTCAATTGTCAACATTGTATTTTATCATTATATCGATTTAAACACACCGACACATGCACAAAAAGGGAATATTTCCTCTATTTTTCAACTCTTCTTGTACTTTTTATTGATTTGTCTCTTAGCATTTACAACATACAGGTCTACCTTATGGTATGTTCCCTACGTGTCATAGATGTCGGGCTAATTAAGTCATTGCGGTTGACATCACATTCGCATGCCCTATATATCGCAAGCTATATACAGAAACACACATTACTGTATAGAGGCACAATAAACAATGCACTACATTTACTGCAAATGCACAATCGAAATGGTTTCTGAAACATTTATAGAGCTAAATTGGTCAAAATTGAAAGGTATGATTATGTGTATGAGATGAAAATAATCAAATAGAAATATTATTTACTAATTATTTAATTCTGAAAGTCTCAAGTTCTAACAATTCCCAAGTCCAAACCTAACACTAGGGTTCAAATTGGCCTGAAATAGCCCACAAAATCTGAATAATTGGTGGAAAAATTAAAAAGTCTTCAATAAAAAATAGGATTAGAGAAATTTCCCATTCTACATGATTTGGCAAAACTTAATACAAAAATGCAAAAGGTGGGTCATTGGGTCCATAAAGCAGGGTTTTCTTTTTTCTTGGTCTAAAAACCAATACCTCTGATATAACTTACTCTGATACCACTCAAGCATTTAATCATCAAATCCTTTCCTTCCATAACTTATCTGATATATCTCTTGATTTTACATGTTCAACTACAAGGAATGATTTTGAAATATATATACATCCTGGCAACTACAATCAACTTTACTTCTCAGCTTTAACTGAACAATGTAACACACCATCCAGTGGTGTGGGAGGGGGGGGGGGGACACTCCCTTAATACATGTGACAGGGATGAGCGGCCACATTGATCATGGCCCCCATTTTCAAACCTCCTCTCATTAAATGAGCCCCCTTTTAAACCTATTGCTCTCACTAAATGATCCCCATTTTCAACATGTATGCTCTCTAATCGAATGACCCCCATTTTTCGAAGAAAATGCTCTCACTGAATGACCTACAAGTTTTCGTAAATACATTTTTCGCAAACAATCTCAGAAGTATCACACAAAACCCTAAAAGCCTATCTAGGACACACAGTTACCTGATTAGGCTGAGCTGTGGCAGAGTAAAAGTCAAAATAATAATAAAAAAAGACAGAGGAACCAAACTTTTGCTTCTAGAAAAGAGGTGAAAAAGGTAGTTTTTCACCAGGATTCTAACCTGTAACCTTGTATACCATTAGCCCGGGGGGGCACTCGAAAAAATGTTGGTAGGTATGTGAGAACCGCGATATCCAACATAGGGTTTTGCGGAACGGATTTTTTAGTCAAAAATAGGGTCTATGGAACTGATTTTTTCCCGAATTGAGGTCTCAAGAACTGCCTTTTTCCAATAAAAATACGACTATTTGAGCTGAAAATCGCTCAAAATTAATACAAACATAGTAAAACACATTTTTGGGTCATTTTCTCTGAAAATGGGGTCTTCAGAACTGAAGTTATCTTGGAAAAGAGCATCTTATCAACCAACAAGGTTTAACTGTAAGTTAAATCCTTGTGGCATGGTTTAAGCATCATCCTGGCTCATGGACACTGCCCGGTCTCCGTACGTACACTGGCCGTGCACGTACAGAGTATGGTCATTGGCTGATGTCATACGGTCCCTGGTCGGTGTCCACTGACTTTCAACCAGGTGAAATCATGACAATACATCGGAAGCCTTGATGTAGGGTTATGTGACGAGGTAGTTAGGTTTTAAACAATCATAAAGTGTGCATCAGGCTGTGCATGCATTGCGACCAGGCTGTGCATGCATTGCGACCAATCAGCACTGAACCTCGATCTGTGCCACATAAAGGTCATTTTCCGACTTGATATCTAAACATATATTAGGCCCATATTCCAGAAACGTGTTTAAATAAGCCACGTTTTTAACTGAACATCAACTGTCCAGGAATGATACGCATTGTTGCAGCTTTCAAGCGGAACAATTCAATGAGCCGTGCTATTGATGAGAAATTTAAACTGTGGTTTAGCTAAACACCTTTCTGGAATACGGGCCATATTTTCTCTCAATTTACAATTAATCACCAAGAAATAATAAAGACATGCACACCATACTATTAAACCACAGATTTTCAATTTATCCTATGCTAGCCCTTTCAAATCTATATATTTTTATTCTTATCTAACTAATATTTTATAAAGCACTTCACATCCAATGGGCTTAATTGGCCTTATCAATTTGCAATTTCAAATGCAAGAAATTTTGTTTTAAAACTAATGGAAAGATCTTGAGTATTCTCCCACAATGGTCTTGCCTTTTGTCTTTGTTTTCAAGTATACAGATCACAACTGCATCTAGCAAACACTTGCCATAAGGGTTTAGATTGTCTTTTGAGAGAGAAAAATACAAAAATATTATGAGGGTAGAAAATATTTAATGGATATGATATTGGAGTTCTATTCTAAGAGATATTGAATGGCCTGAAGACATTTTTCTTCAAACAATGACTGATTATTACGTACAAGGCTTTCTTTTGTTCTCACTTTTCTTGACCTACTTCAAGCTTTGAACATTAAAATGATCTAAACATGTCAGCTGTATTCTGAAACACACAACAAGAGTTTCCTTTTTGAAAACATGCAGAACAATTCAGAACAACTTGATGAAAACTACATTCAAAATCCAAAATCGCATTTGAAAAATACTGACCTGGCAAACTATAGAATAAACCATTGAACAGAATTTTCTGAAAAATCTTACATCATTGAACAGGTAATAATCCAGGACTAGGCAGTAGTTGCATATATTAAATAGGACTGATACACTGGTCACATAACCTTGCGACAAGGTTATGATGTGTTTACAGTGTCATACCAGGTAGAAATTCAGCAGACACACCAGACATCGGCGGTGTTCGTGAGATTCCGAAAGCATACCGCAAGAAAAGTTAAACCTTGCAGCTTGTTAACAACGATGTCTTCTTCAGTTATGGTCCAATAACCAATTGCGGCCGACTGGTGACCAACCGTGCAACACAAACATTCGCCGTTATCATTAGGCTCTATTCCGATTACCAGACATCGGTCGACGACCAGTGGTTATGTGACCATAGCATAAACTTGTCTGAATATACGAGACTAGATTAGTGCAAGTAATCATGACTTTATTTATGTTGTCTTATTTTAAGTGATCTACAGACAAAAAGGTAATTAAAAGGAAGTTTGAAACTGAGCAATAATATTTTGCTGCCTTACTTTTAGTAGTCCTCAAACAAACAGCTCACATCTTAAATACATCACACGAGCAAATCCATTTTGTATCTACTATAATCAAAATTTCTCATAAAAATAATAAAGAGGAAAAACAGTTCCAGACACTCCAACTTCCAGGATTTCCCATATTACCCCATGTATGAGCAATCGGCAATGTAGCAGTCACATTCCCATGGATATATACTGTCAAAAGACAACATAATTGGGCTAGGAAACTCGCTTGTATGTCAACTTGATCATAATGTCTGTTTATAAAAAGTCTTGACAGACGATTCCTCAGATTAGAATTACTCAATTTACGTAAATACCTGGATGATGAGGGCCGGCCGCAACATGATTTTTGCACATGAAGTTGATCAGCCTAGAAGATCCTTTAATTACTTAGATAAATGTAATTGGCTAACATATTAATGGTAAAGATTAATAATGAACATTCTGCAGTGTGGTATCAACTTCTTGATATGTGAGCCTTTGCCTCCAAATGTGGACCCAATGGCTGACAGTCCCCAATTTGCTGATATTTAAGATGATGTAAATCACATAGGCCTAATAACACTATTTTCAGTACATGTCCCCCTTTTAAGGTTATAGGATGTGTGCCTCTTTGGAAAGAACCATGTTATATTGCATTGTCCTATATCCCCGGTTCACAGAGTAACTGGTGAAAAATGTTGCCTGTTGGATAGGTAAGTGGGGTAATCTACATGAAAGCGCACACGCAGATCAAAGCGCATGTCCATAGGCCACTTTGCATCAACACCAAATAGACGGGCCGCTTCACACCATGAAATGATACAGACAATTGCGTACCCAGCTAAACACAGCACAACTGCAGGAGACGTACGAGTGACTCGCGCATCAGTATCTATGCACATGTGTAAGCGGGATATGTTTACTTGCGGATGAAGAAAAGCCTCATAATACCCGCCTATATGGCCTATTTAGTGTTGATCAAAGTATAGAGACGGTGCCTACATGGGCATCAGATCCAGCTATGATAGCAAAACCTTCATTACGATAATTAACCCCAAGAATGATCGCAAAATTGTTAAAAATACTCACTATTGAGCGATCATTTTTGGAGATAACGTCAAACAGGGTTACCGACTATCAGTGTTTGTGTATCTACCATAGATTTACAGGGGAGATACAAGGCATGCCGCCATTTTTATTCCGGCATGGAGACAAAATTGGGGCTATTCGGGTTTTTACCGATAGCCTGCCGATGATGCATAGGTTGGCGTATGATTCGCGTAAAGTATTATTTGTGCAGGTTGTCTCTACACGTAACCAAGTCTCGGCACACGGAGTTGATTTTGGCAGGAACCGAGTGGACCCAAATACCCCCAATTTGAGCTCCATGGCTGACGACGCCATTACACGGGCTGGTATACAAAGCCTGGCATCTTCCCTCTAAATCTATGGTACATGTATCTACGGATCTGCATCTCAAAGATGCACATCTGCACTCGGTGTAGAGAGACCTACAGTGTGAAGTTTGGATGTCCTCGATTAGAAGTATTTATGGGCAGATATGTGTGTGTAGGGTGGGGGATACTGAGTGTTAATCATGAAATATCTCTCATCTTTGACAAAAATCACAGAAGGATGTAATAATATTTGCAACCTACCGCTAATGTTAACCATTCTGGATGCTCCAGTTAATGAGTGAATGTGAGCATAACTAACCCTAGTGTATGACATTATTTGAAGAGAAATTTCAAAACTTGTTTAAGATTGGCATATTATGATATCATCTGATATCATGTGGTGTTTGGTTAACATGCAACACACTGAAGTCTCTTTATGTGGTAAACATGTTTTATGTTTCTTCATATTACAAGAAATCACAAGACAAAACCATAGGATAATTAGAAATAAAAAGAGTCAAACAACAACAACCAGACAGATATCTAATCTTTAGTATTCATTTTGAAATGACTTTCATTTTTAAAAATCTCATTTAAATGACGTACCTTAAATACAAATTAATAATCTGTCCATTTCTTGTTGAACTATTGATCTTCACATATGGTAGTGAGCAGATGCCATGTTGTTTATTTATCGTGCATTAAAAGCCCTGGGTGGGACCTACATCAGTGGAAAATTCCACCATAAGACAAACAAACGTCCTAGGCAAATAAAAACAAAAGCCTGGGTCTTGGCTCAGATAAACAATCTCACCATGGCAACCACTGTGCCTCTGACAAATTTGTTTACAAAAGCCAAGCTTGCTCTTTGCTTGTTTAGCTCGTTCTCTTCCTGACTTTCATGACTGACGAGAGCCTGGACTACTCTTGATATCATATTGTCCTCTCGTAAAGTGATAGCGTTTTCCATAAATTTTAATGGGCTGTTTGACAAGCAATAATTTTCAGATGCTGGTAGGAATAAATTGATGTGCACCATATTCTAGGTCAGGTTTATTAATTGATAAACAAAAAGATTCACTTCTTTATACAAAACAAATAATTGGGGAGATAAACATTCTAATAATTATTTATTTAATCAGTATTCCTGATTTAATGAACCACTTAAGTTATTTTGCTCCAAAAATACAAGTTATTCAACTCTTTAATAGCTTTCTTATTTAGATAACTGCTTCAGGTTTCAAACTATAAAAAATATTGAGATTTATCTAAAGTTACAAACTGTCACTTACATAAGTGTCCAAATAAATTAAAAGTTATTTAAGCATAAATTGACATAAATGAATACCGGTATAGAAAAATAATTACCCTATTTCTATTTGCTTTTATTTTTCTTAATTTTAAGGGAAAAAAATTAAAACAGAAACAGCAATAGCCATGAAATTATATGAATTTCAATATCGTAATTACCACCAACATAATGACATTGATTTTAGGCCACAGACAACATTAATCAGAACAAAAAGAAATGGCGCAAGTTGAGTCATGAGCACGTAGCAGGAAAGCGATGTTGTTTACACTTGGCAATAAGTAAGACAAAAACAGCGAGACAAAACACATCTAGCAAACATGTACCACCATTCAATCTTGGCTGCCATATTGCTACACTCTACTTTCCCCCTTCAAACTGTGTAAACAAACCAATAACTGCTGATAGATTGAACTAAGGCTGCATTATACCACTCATATACAATGTTATGCACTTGTCAGTTGGTATTGTGGCCCCCAGGTATCCCAACTATATCAGTTAACTTCCACGTATGACAGAGCATCTTCAAGTGCCACGTCCCATACACCACAAAGGAGATAAAATATCAACCATCATGGCACCATTGCAACCCATACATAAACCCCACCAACAGGGAAACGTCTGCATTGCACTATCAATGAGCACCTCGTTAGTACTCGATTACTACATCAAGTGGCGGGCTGGGATTGTCCAACTGGGCAGCGGCGTAGCTAGCGGATGTGGCGCCCGGGGCAAGAAACTAAAATATCGCCCCCCCCCCCACAATCGCATAAGCACGATCACCAACGGATGGGGTCGGGCCCCCTGGTGGGGTGCCAGAGGCAAAGCCCCAATGGGCAAAGCCCCCTGAAGCCAGAGGGCTTCTACATACTTTGAACGACAGGAGAGGCCATTTCCTGGGGCAAAATACTATTTTTAAATACTCATTGACTTAAGGACACTATAGAATAATCACCCACTCACTAGTTTGGGTCCAGTGGTAAAGCCCCGATGGGGTCGAGGGGCTTCGAAACTATAGGGTTTTACTGCATTTTATGCTTTTTTGTGGGGTAATATGAAAGCCCCAGTGGGCTTCGAGGGGGCGAAGCTATGGGGTTTTACTGCATTTTCTGCTTTTTTGTTGGGTTCTATGAATATTGTATGATGATATTTTGGGGGCAAAAGTATACCCCCCTACTTAAAATATTGGGGGGGGGCAGCCCAACCCCCAGTGGCCCTCTTCCCTCCTTTTTCTTTTCTCTTCTCCTTTTTTCTTTCTCTTCTCTTTTTTCCTTTTTGTCATTTCAGCGCCCCCCTGCGGGAGGCGCCCGGGGCACGTGCCCCCTAGCTACGCCACTGCAACTGGGGGCATCTAGGAAACATGTGTGGGCAAAAAAAGTTGGAGCAAAAATCAAAAGAAAACTATGGGCACGGCAAAAAATTCCGCCAAATCTGCTAATTTCATCTAAAGTGTTAAAATAAATTTTGGAAATTTGCACAAAAAATGTTCAATTTTGAATAAAAATTGATCAAATGTCTTGAAAATTTGTGCAAAGCATGCAAAATTCTTTTGACATTTTACATTTAAATTATCAAAAACAAGGGGAAATTGAGTAACATTTGTATCAGTGACTGAAGGGGGGGCAAGGATTGTGACAGGTGGAGGATGCTTCCCATGCCCCGCCCCCTTGGTGCTGCCCATGTACCCAGAGGACAAGAGTAGCAACTGACATGTGCATTACACTGCACGTTTCAACATAGCAAAGACAAAATTTATTGCCTAAAATAGGCTCCCCTAGTATTTTATGATAGCACAAGGTATAAACAGGAAATTACGGGAAATGAAATTCTGTAGTGGGTTTATTTTCTCAAACACGTTCTTTGTAACGTACTGCGGAAGGACAAGTGTGCCACAAAGGCACTTGGAAGTTGGAAAGGAGCACAATGGGGATGTGGTTGTTGATTCACGTCTCTCCCATGATTCCCAGCCAGGCACATCACCTTCATCACTCCAGATTTTAACGTAAAATTGAATCATGACGGTACATAAATTTGTTTTCACATTTGCATCAAGTGCTTTATTAGACTTACAAATTCTTGTTACCGTCTGTGATACAAATTGGATAATCAATTAATTGCTGATAAGTTGCAAGCCAATTAATTTATTGTTGCTTTAAAGATCACGGCACTTAAGTTGAGTAAAGTTGAAGACAAATACTTACGACATTATCTCATATTGAGTGTTTTGATCACAGTTTTGTCAAAACATCCATATCGTGTGATATTGTTGTTAATTCAATATGAGGCACAGAATATGGATGATTCTCCAACCTTTTTTTTAATTTCTTCTGCCCAATATTCATTGGGTGTCAGTAAGTGATTGAAAAACAAACAGACAGAGTGCTATTACCAAAAAGACAATGCGTTTTTTTTTTTTTTACTTCTTAATAGCTCTATTTGTCAGGCATGTGTCATGAACAAAATATGGAAGGAAAAACTACATTCAATGATAGTTTTTTTAAAGTTGGGACCTAATTTAAAAGTAGCTGCTATAAGAATCAAAAATAATATCATCCCTTGTGTGTCTAAGCATAAAGACTCGGTCACACATCACCGCATAGAGCCCAAACGCACGAATAACATACAGGGTTTCGATCATTGAAATATACATATATGGATTACCAAACCAGTGTACGTTTAATATTCGTATGCTATTTATACGTTTCGTGATGTGTGACTGAGGTCTTAAAAGGTAAATCATCTGATCTATAATTCCCACTTTTACAGTCACAGCAAACCTATTCAGAAAACAAGGAGATTACAAACTACATCACTATATAAGAACTACCATGGAGACAGATTTGTGGTTTATAAATATCTAAACTAAGCTGCCAAGTTTACTGTAAAAACTTTACGGAATCTACGAAAAAAACAGAAAACACAGACACTTCCAGAAAACATGTTTTTTCTTGACAAAATAAAAGTGATGAAGAATGAAAATGTGAGGTATTAATAATAAGAATAACATCTCTTTTCAAAAGATATCAACTTTTAAAAGTACTAAAAATAATGCAAGTAACGTCTTTTTATCGTCCGTTTTTACTACGTTTGAGTATTTTGTGTATTTTCTCTTACGTGTAACCAAGAATGAAAACCATTAGAGACCCTATTAAGATGTAGTAGCAATGTAGTTATTCAAACGTAGTTGATAAATACAATTCAATTCAATAAAATAACAATTTGAAAACCATAAGGCATAATATATCAACTTGATCTACAAAATTATACATTGTGCAAGATAATTGTTTCAATTGCTCAGCTTATTTACATCAAAACAAAAAATCAATGTAATTCTGTTGCTTCATTCAAAAAGGTCTTGAAGCATCAACTTGTTCCATCAACTTAGTTCTGCTTTCTGTTTCTTTGTATTATAGTTTTTGCCTTTTTTTCATATGCACTTCGTTCTAGATGTAACAGCGCTTTATAAATGCAAATATGTATGTATGTCAGAAAACAATCAATGCAATTAATTTAAGACAAACATGTAACAGGCAAGTTGGGGGAGCAGAGAAGTTTACTGTACCTTTAAGATTTTTTCTTCCATCATGTATATTTTTAGCACAAACTGCACACTATAAAACAGGTCAGGTCATATGGGGATTTCCCACATGCCTTGGAGGGAAATTCCATCAAAGAGAGTAGCAGCAATATAACACCTCCTTGTCTGCTTTCCCATACAATGCACTTCTAGACAGTGTTCTGATCAAGGGAATTTTTTGCACAAAGTATTTAATAGGGACCTACCATTTAACTTGCAAAATTGTTCTAGTGCTTTATAAGGCTCTATAAGGCTATAAAAGATTACAGGAGAAAATCAGATAAAAAGACTAGACCCAATTCCATATGTTACAGATGGGGGTCTTATATGAGCACCAAATCGCAGCTTAGTGTAAATGCAGATGGACATGGGATCGGGGTAAGAGACGTCTCGCATTCAAATCCCGGTAAGAACAACCAATTTTTGACAAACATATTTTCAAAGAGATGGGTGAAGAACAAAAGGGGTTATTTTAAAAATGGAATCTTTTCCAGACATATAAATGAAAATTTCAAACATTTTTACAATAGTTCTAAAACAATATTTTTGCGATCAAAAGGGTGTTCTTTTGACAAAAAATGGCAAAAAGTGAACAACATCTTTAAAGATTCTATAACCTACTTTAGCACATCAAGAATCTTTGAAATCCAAGAACTGAATCACAGAAACTTGTGTTTTGACAATCTTGAATCATCATCAATGCAGATCCCAGCTACTAGATTCAACACGCATCAAATTCCGTCAATTTTGGGTTTGAAAAGAGAGCTGTCAACTCCAGTTAGAAGGGAAGTCCTATGGTAATGCTGATTGGGATTTAATAGTTGCCAGGTGCCCTCTGGGCAGTCTCATTAGTACTCTGACAAGGCAACACATGTAGTGCTCCTGGGCAGGCTGATATGGAGCCATACCCTACAATACATGGGTGTTTCTCCAAATTTGGAAGTATATAGGGAATATCAACAAAATTATCGGTATGTTGGTACAAAATATGATGAGTGGTATATTGCTTTATAAGACACTGAAAATGTGAAATGAAAGTTGTAATACAGTAGAAACTCATTACAATTAAATCTGATATAAAAAGGCCCTGTTATAATTAAGAATTACTTACCCTGTACCATTTAGCTAATTTCCTTCAAATGTTTTTAAACTATGATATAACAGTTTCAAATGTATGAATACATCAACTGATATTAATTTATCAATTTTGTTTCTTTAAAAATGACTACCTACATGCATATCACAATAAAACCAAAAAAAGTCGCTCCACTTGAAACCAACAATATAGACCCTATGTTGAATTGTGTTTCAAATCTCTGAAAACATACTTTCATTTGAGGCACTATCCTTGATATTAAACTGCACTGCCAGTCTCTTTCATAAACAATGATCTTATCACCGATACCGCTCAAACTGACCATACCTAATCCGATGAGCAACATGAAGTGCGTGTTACTTGAATTTTATACCCGATTACACATTTTCACAGCCAGTTATTGAGATCTCTTCAATAGACCACTCAATTATCAACGTGATAGTCACAATACAGCAAGTAAATAATGAGGAAAAAACAATTACACATAAACTTGTACTGCAGGGCTTGGTAACAAATGAGCACTAAGGGCCAGTATAGCTCGAAGTCTCCACAATATTATGCTACATGTAAACCTTTTTTTGAATGTCAAAATGGAAAGTGGCCTCTATATCTTGCTTGAAATTCTAATAATAAAATTATTTTTTCAAGAGGCCTATATTTTCAAAATCATGATAGCATCAAATTCCCCCTTATTGAAGATCACATTTGTGACGCATTACAGCAAAAGGTACCTTACTGGTCAAAATAAGAAAATGAAGTTTTGGGAAAAAGGTTATTCTAAGAAAAACGGGTAAAGTTAGGGGTGATTACCGGCGGTGATTACTGTTCATCACTCCTTTCAATTTCAGTGGCCCGTATCTTGAAATGTGGTTTTCTGACTTCAAGTACCTGTTGCTGTAACATGTCACATTTATACAAAGCTTTAAAACTAAACAAAATAATACAATAAAACAAAGTTATCTGTACAAAATAATGCTTACTGACTTGAAATATAAATGAAACAAAAGGAATTACTTATAAGCTAATGAGGTAGCATGAACTTGATTTGAACCTGCATACAAAGTTGAAAACAATTAGCAAGTAATCTTGGCTCTCTTTTTAAGTCAGTAAATATAAAAACAATAAGTTTTACAAAATTTTGGTTTCGTGGGCACGCATGCAATTTTGGCTTCATATGAGCGACTTTCATCGATTTTGTACAGTAAACTGTGTATCATGTTGAATAATTTGTGGATTTTGGATCATTAGCAGGATTACAAATGAGTAGAATATCCTCATTTGACTTATTCATTTTTCTCAAGGAAGAGTTAGCTTTAGGGACATTTTGTTTATAACAAAATTAATTTGTTACCCATTTTCAGATCACTGTTCACCCATTCCATCAACCAATATTATCATATCATAGCAAAATCATACAGCTAATTGGCCAAGTGGGTATGGAAAAGGTTACACTCTGGTCAACTGTAATTGATGATATAGTAACGCAAACAAAGTGTCTGTTGCGTTAATAATGGCAAAAATAAGGGCTCAATGTAAATAAGATTCTAAATAAACAAAATCCAATAATTAGTTAAATGATTTAGAAAATAAATTGGTTGTTGATTCAAAATTCCACACCAATGATTCATGGTTCCAACTTATTTTTATTTGCATGCTCCAGAAATTTGGGAGATTGTTCTCATTTCATCTTGTTTTTAATATTATTTGTGTTTAGTTTGGTGAGAGTAAAGCGAACGTCCAATCTCAACAGTCTAAACTCATAATATTGAAGTTTGGTCATGACATACACTTTGAATTATCCTTAGGTACAGACCTAAGTGTAGGAAGATGGATAGGAATTTAGAAGCGAAAATTAGAAACCCAATTATTTTTGTAGCGTGATCAATTCATTAAAACCATTTAAGCCCATTTTCTATTAATTTGCCTCAGCCAATTATCGGATGTGCAGGAACAAAAAATGGCGGTTCTGAAAAACAATAAAATAATGAAATTAAACAAGGATTTATAGGCTGTTCATGCCCATTGGCATTGAACTTTCGTCCAAATCCCATTATTGGTGAAGGGGAAAAACATAAAATGGCACAATATATAATGTAACTCAAAATTAAGGGGGACTTTGTTGATGTTCCATGTTCAGAAGTCAACATCCATTGACCTCTTGATGAACACACTTCTTATATTTTCTACCGCTCCCATAATACAAAGTTGTTCATTTCCGGTTGGCTTGGTACATGATTCTCACTAAATCATGCGCATCCAATTCTAGGGTCATGGAGAGGTGACAACAGCACTCTCTGAATGGAGGAGGCGTTGCGAAAAAGAAAGCCATTGTTGCCCACTATAAAATAACCCAATTGACTGCTTTATGACCGAGTATTAGCGAATTCTAAAGAAAGGGCGACCGGCCGACAACCTGCAATTAGATTCAATGATAGATGACTTTCACTGATTTGCTCTGGAAAGTCATTTTCATCAAACATGGCTACAACATTTAAAATGTCCTTGGAAATTTAAAGACTTCTATTTTAGAAAATAATGAAACCTGATCAAATTAATAATCCAATCCAAATAATAATGAGCTACTTGACCTACATTGGAAACAAATTTCTGCTGCTGATAAATAACACTGTCAGCTAAACATTGACACTGAAAGTTGGTTAAAATGTGTATGAGTGCTACATGCCCTACATGTATGTGCTCAATCTTTCAATCTAGTGCTACATTTCAATTGGAACTTTTGCCACAACAGCTACCTAATGTATTTGGGTTTAGTGATCCCTGATGAATGTTCAACAAACTGCAATTAGATCAAATGAAATGTCACAAGGTTGGTCAAATGCTAGGAGTGATACAACAGCACTTGAACCAGTGCCCTGACAATCAAAAATATGCAACAGTCTGGTTAGACCAAACATAAGATACACATTGAGCCACTTTGGATCCTCCACTGAAATGTAAGGTTGCGTTGAGTTTATTTATAAGAACACAAAAATATTTGTGATCTCCAGCGATCACTTTCACCTGACATCAGAAAAGTTAACTCGCCAAACTTACCATACAAATAGCCAAAACCCTTTTCAAACAAGAAATCAAGTAACTGCTTTTCAAGCAGGTAATTGGACAATATCCCTTCTACCACCCCCTCCCCACGCTTGAAATTATACTTAAATAAGTGTCCGGCCAGTATATGACAAGAAACAGAGTTCGTAAGCCTTCTTCAGGACGATTAGCTTGGCACTTTGTCCAAGGAAAACATTGGTCTTGATTACAAAACATCCAGTCATGTTCAATTTGATATCTTTTCATGTTTTCTAGAGCTGGTAATAAACATTTTACTATGTTTAAAGGAGAACAAATTTGAAGCTTCCATTCGCCTTTGTTCCTTACATTCACATTTTCAATAGCTTTCAACCAATGTCCAATTTAGATGTCCAACTTGTATACAGCCTGGACACATGACAACAATTGGGCCTGATAGTCACAACAATAAACTGTCATTACTTATTATTTGACTTGCTTGCGATGGACTGGTCAGTTTTGGAAACTAAACAAGTACTAATAAACAGAAGTGGATAAGAAGTTTGTTCTAGTTGCCCACTTGAACATTGATTAAAATGTGACAATGGTGTGAAAACATGCATCCCTTGGGTAAAACTGCTACTGTATTCAGTGTTTGTAAGTTTGTAATCTTTTGGTATCTACTTGAGATTTTAGTAATCTGGTATAATGATTCCTTATTTCAATCTATCACTTACTATTATATCGGTCCGTAGCCAGGATTTGTCTTGGGAGAATGCAGACTGACCTGCAGAAGTGGACCAAAATTGGACCTTACCTTTTTCCTTTCAGGAAAAAAGGCCATTTCATGGCACTTTGCAGCAAAAAGTGGACCTTTTTGTTATTGTTTGCCAAGTAAGTGTGTGTGTCATACCCCAGCATCCTCCCCTTCCCCTGGATACAGACTTGTTCAGGTATTACAGGAAAGCCATTTTAGAAAGCTTTGCTGCAAATTGCTGCAATGCTGACAGTGTAAGGAAAGATTTAGAGATCGGATCAGCTCAAAACTTGGTGCAAAGCTTTTGAAAACAAAAACATGTAAAAAGAGGGTTTTAGTAAATACAGCTTAAGCTTGAGCTTGCGCAATGATCACTTATTCAAATTCTATTTGGTTTATACTTAAAATTCTACACATATTGTGGCATTTGTCTACCTGTAATCAACGATTGTAAGCTTTTGATTTTACGATGTTATCAATTGGCGCAAAGTAAAAATCCTTAGTTCTGAAGGAACACTGCTCAATAGGTTTCTGTCAGCCATCATTTATAAACAGACTTGCTAAAATCACCTACAATCTGTAAAACAGAACAGCAATGTCACAAGTTCTCCAACTTGAGATTAATTGATGCTGATGTTTCATGAATTGTAAATGATCTAAATTGTAGCAGTTTTGTACATTATTAACTCATTAACATTAGCATATGAACATGACCCCTGACTTGATGAATCATGTTTGTAACATGATTCATCCTCATCATGATCATGTTAGCCCAGTCAACAATTTTTCATTCAATGCACTTTCCTAACAGCATTTCAGTTTGATGTCAAATTTGCACCAAATGCAACACAATACAAGCATGGTTAAAAAGAGACTGAAGTGTATCCAAATCAATAATAATCGCAATGGATTGTGCAAAATCTACCAGCTTTTCTTCTGAGAGAGACAGAGATGTGTAGCTCAAGACTGCTGCTAGCTTGTGGGTTTGTTCACCCAGTTTTCAAGTCAGTCAGCAATTCCATTCATTCATTCATTCATTCATTGATGTAGTCATTGAATGAGGACCGGCTGAGGTGGCCTGGCGTAGTAGTAGTAGTGATCCATGATGAGGTCATACATGTCTGGTCATTGCTCTTGCAACACTGAATCTCGCACTGAATTAACCTTGTTGGTTCTAGCATAGATATTTGAAAATAAAAATCCATGTTTCTAGGTCCTATCAGTAATCTAAAGATAAATTCTGATAGGGTAATATAATTGAATATGCTCACTTCTGTAACCAATTACAAAAAGAGTTACATCCAAATTTTGCCGAGGATTATTTTTGCTAATATTGATAAAGGACACAACTTTTGACAGATGGCCACCTAGATCTCCTTGGGTTAATATCATATCATACACCATACAGAAAGGATGCATATAATAATATGAAACACTCATAAGATATAAGCATGATATTAGGCACGACCAAGTATAAGTAAACCAGTTTCGCCTTGTTTTTTCCTTTCAAAATAGTTTTTTAAAACTTCTAATTTGGGTCTACACATATGTCAAAAGTAAGTGAT
>JXSR01S005134.1:32083-42690 GCA_000969725.1 Ophiothrix spiculata
TAGAGTTTTGAGTCTGGCCCTTCTATTTCACCAAGGTTTGCAAGAATAATATGATTCACCATAAACCTCTTTTTCATTTTGTGTTATACAAGGCAAAATCAATGTAAAAGTTGTCGTTTGAAAAATTAAGATTCATTGCTTATTTATAATGTTCATGATTTTCTTTTTAAACTGCTTGCAAAATATAAGCTATTTCAACTTTAAAACATATAAAAAACTAGATGTAGTTGAATTTAAAATGTAAATTTTTTATCTAATCCTACAAAAACATTAAATGAGCTATGTACCAAATACTGTCATATGAAGACAAGCTGATTCAAACATTTGAAACTTTCGAATAATGGTAGAAGTTTTTACGTCAAAAGAATACCTTCAAGAACTGCTCTTTAATTTATTTTCTTTGCTAAAAATAACATGACACTTTTTAAGACAGTAATACTTTCATAAATACATATAAAATTCTGCTAAAGCTCAATACATTTCCCCGTGTATACGCTTTATCTATTTTATCTCAATCAATACAATTACCATCAACTCAAGAAGTTCAAGTTTAAACATTAATATGATAGACTATTTACTTAAAACAACACCGATAAAAATAAAAGCACCAACATTCGCTTGGGACCACCTTATAATCACAGATATTATTTGTAGTTGTAATACACACACAAATTTGTCCACTATATACACTGTAACAAGACAACTCAAAATTCCCCACGGCGACTCAATGCTTGCATGGATGCTAAGTTACTAACTTTGAGCCTAAAATTTCAATTTCATTTGAAAACATTGTGTATGGTGTGTAAACAAAATGAGCGGAATTCACCGTCCCTTGTTGTCCTGCAAAGTCCACACACAATTATAAACGTTTGTGCTTGGAGACTAAGACACCTCTTTTTGTATTCATTGATGTTTGATACTTTTTGATTACGATGTTTTTCTATCCTCGATCCCCTCGTGGATTCTGGCAAAACATATCATGATCAAGTTTACCTTTTTGATTGCAAATGTACATCTGAGATTTATTGTGCCGACGGCTTGGTGAGTTGTTTGATCTCAAGGCAAATACTGGTTTTTTCCTTAGATGATACACGATTCATTGTCTTTATCAAGTCCACTGAAAATTAATATAGATTCCTATGCTGTACTACCACCAGCCCAGAATAGAGAAGATATCGTGTGTATCCCATCATTCATTGCTTCCAATGGGATTATTTGCATGGTAAATCTTGAGTACTTAGTGATGAAATGACCCCAAATCAATATTAATTGTTGTAATCTTGCATTTTGGGCAAGTTTCATCACTAACTACCAAGATGACTTCCTGTACAAAATTTCCTATAAGGCGCAATGCATGATGGGATACACACAATATTTTCTCTTCACCAGCCCTATCCCGTATTAAAGTTGATTTTTGTTAATGGCTTCTCAATGCAAGAAACAGGATGTATGGCAAAATGCCTACTGGGGAAGCAAACCAAAGGCTTTTGTGTCCTATTGTCTACATAAACCTGGTCTGTACACACTGGATGCCCAAACAAAATACTTATCCAAACATAAACCGACATTTCTAACTTTCAAGAAATCACAAAAGTTCAAGTCTAAAAAAAGTTTCATAGGTATTCTAACTTGATTTGAGAAATTTGAAAGAAAACAAGAGTGGGCATGACTTTTTCTTCATTCGTGGTGAAAACGCCCAATGATTGACATGACCTGGTGAATGCAAACCTGGTACTCTATACCTTTCTATTTGTAAACAACAATAAACAATGACTCATAGAAATGTAAACAAATTCAGCATTTGTTCCCAAACCCAAGCCAGTGCAATGAGCATTATGCTGCCATGAAATCCAGCTGAAAGCCGATCAGGTCAAATACACAGGACAGTATGCGACTAATTTTAACACTCAAGATAAAAAAGAAAACAAGATGGCCATATTGGGCATATCATATGAATAGATAGTTGGCTTCAATTTTGTTCCAGTAATTGAATTGTAAAACCTTAACCAATCCAATGCCAAGTGCGCAGTCATCAACACCACCAACTAGAAATCCGAATCTCTGATAACAGATTCCGCCAGACATATTTGATATTTTGGGCAATCTAGTGTAAAAAAGAAAACACTATTTCCATTGTCACAGATACTTTCGGACAACAAATTAGATACAGAAAATGGAAATATTAATGGATGGATGACCCCCGTGGCATTCCATCACTTTTGATAATCTCTTACACAGCAATTCACTGTCGTGCCTCGACTGGCGTAAATTGTACTGTTGCTTCACCTTATCAAATGTGTTTAACGAGTGCATGAGACTAATTTGAAAGGGTCAGTGACTGAGTTGGATGGAGCAAGTTCATCTTGCAAAATCTATGGACTGAGTGCAAAAACGCAAGCCATTGCTAGCCGATCAGTGTGTAATAATAGCTAAGCAATTATGTCGCTTGCCTCAACTGGAAAGAGCTCATTTATGGATTTTATATTAGATAACACATTTGAACAATTTGTTGCCTGCTGATTTCATTCTTTAAAGGCATTTACATATCATTCACTTTAACAGAATTTGACATTGATTCCACGGAACCCAAAGCTTAGACCCTCTACATGTGAATTACAGGAAATACATCATTTGAAGCTTGTTACAAGAAAGTTAATCTAAACACATTTCTACTTTTAGCATTTTCAGTACCGGTACAACAGAACATGTTCATTGGAAATTGCTACAAACGCAACCTATTAACATAATATCAAATTAATAGCAAATGGAAATCATCAAAAATATAAATAATTTATGCGATGAAATTATGCAAACATGGTAAATAAAAGCAGAGTTGATTTTTTTTTCTAGTTTTAGGTGAACTATGGCGTTACTATAGGGTTTTGGCAAGCAGTAAGTCATAGGCCACTAGGCCCACTACATTGCAACTATTAATGTTTGAGTAAATACAGGATGACTCATTTATTCATGCTTATTTATATTGTATAGAATGCATGCGAAAGAAATTAACTTTTTTTATTATTAATCCACTGATAATCATACAAGGCAACTCATTAATGTACAAATTTGTATAACGATGAAATACGGAAAAGACAAGAATTTTCACTATTGAATTCATGATCATGAAGTCGGTTCATTCTTTTGTTTACAGGAGCATGGCAAATTGTTTCAATTTGTGCGATTTTTGTACCAAAATATTGCTCATATTTTTTCTTACAATCCATGTTATATTTTGTGGCTGAAATATGTCCCGTTTTGGATATGTATGTGAAAGGCGTATTTTTGGTAAATAAATTCACTGAGCAAAGTATTAGACAACTGTAAAATATTAAATTGATAAATGAATAAACCTTGTCAATGTGTTTCTAATGCCTAAAACATATGATTTTCCTCCAATCAAATTTGCATAATTAATTAGTAATGGGGCTGATGGGGTGGCATTATCAATAAAGTGCATTTAATTTACAGATTTTGTGGGCCTCAACATCAACAAATAAAGGTTTCCCCAACAGGAAAACACATTCAGTTGACAGTCAATTCAATTATATTTGCATATTGTAAATTTTCAGATTCATATAAATGGGTTAATATTGGTGGGAAAAAAACACTAATTGACTCATTTTGCATTTAAAAATATTTGCTTTTTTAATGGGGAGAATATTCCCTGGGGCACAACTTTAAAATGTACCCATTTGCACAGGGGAAATTAGCTCAAGAGAGTCACTGTCAAGGTCTCATCTTTAGAACTTAAAGGTGCAATTCATGATTTTGATGTGGCCTCTTTTCTAGCTAAATAAAAAGAAAAGTACAACATAAATATATACTGAAAATTTCACTTGATTCCGATCATTCGTTTCCAAGTTAGAAGCTTTTTAGCATTTTGGAAATCCCCATAGTCTACTGTGTTGTAATTACTGTCGGGGCCCGACAATAATTAGAAAATGACATATTTTCTCACTTTTCTGAAAAATGCAAGCACATATGAAAGAATGGTTTGGGTATCATGACATATACCACATGAGGATTCTTATAAGCTAAAAAACTCAAATTTGATAGTGGTGACCTTGAGGGTGAAAAGTGGATCATGAATTGCCCCTTTAAATACAGGATATTTTACTTCAAAATCAATTTCATCAAAACGGTACCCTTGCTGTAATCTGTGCAAATTTACTTAAACGCCTGAATGAAAACTGGTGATAATTAGAACTGGTTAACAGTTCACCACCACCTTCCAAGATCCTCAAAGTCATATCCATGAGGTGGTTTGGGGCCCGGTTTGGGGATGGTCCCATGGATTCAAACTCTAACTTACAAAACAATTTGAGCATCTTTGAATAGGAGACATTTATTTCATCAAAACGGTACCCTTGCTGTAATCTGTGCAAATTTACTTAAACGCCTGAATGAAAACTGGTGATAATTAGAACTGGTTAACAGTTCACCACCACCTTCCAAGATCCTCAAAGTCATATCCATGAGGTGGTTTGGGGCCCGGTTTGGGGATGGTCCCATGGATTCAAACTCTAACTTACAAAACAATTTGAGCATCTTTGAATAGGAGACATTTCTTCAGTGTACCAGGGGTTAAAAACTAGGTCATTCCCAGCAGTCTACCTCACCGAAAGAAAGACGGAAATGCACAATCTCTCCCTCATGCTCACACAAACTGGTGATTACCTCGTCTATCATTTCAAAAAACAGAGCTTTTATAAATATCAAAACCAAGCCTCATCCCGGTTGTTTACATTTAAGCATGATTACATAGCGATTAGAATCAACAGTTTAGGTTTTAGTTCCTTATTTGTGGGGAAAATAATAAAAAAAGGCTACAAAACTAGCTGCAGTTGATCATATATCTCAAATCTTTTGTGTTAACAATTTGATTAAAATTCTCTATAATTAGTTTAGGTTTAAACTTCCTGTACTAATAGTAACAGACACATCAACACAACTTTACCAAACAAAGCCCAAAATGAACACTGTGCAAAACAGATGTGGCATCATGATTAGTGTGTATACATATGTACATATTTACAGAGTAATATGATTCAATTCATCAAACTAGATGAGACTGTTCGGGGATTTATGGCAAAATTAAAACTTTTAAAAATGAAAGCATTCAAATATGCATCTTATCAGGAGTGGGTTGCAAGCAGTGTTCCGGCTAAGGCCGTATGGCGCACATTTAGCGCACAGGGTTGGAAAATTGGAACAGTAGGTTTTTGAAACTTTCTGAAAAAGGTTTTTTTTCTTTTAAATTATTTCCTGGCTTTGCAAATTTTTCAGGCTCTCTAGTGATTTTGGTGCAAGCACCTCTTCAAGTTTGTTAAAATTAGTTAAATTAGTGCAAGTTCAAAAACCTTTATAGAGTGATCACTGGTTGCAAGTAATGACTTAAACCGGAGGTAGGTCAGCTACAAATTTTACAATTGTCCAATTTGACAGTACTTACAGACACCATTTCTAATTCAAAATCAATACAAATTATCAGCGCATCACAATATTAATAGAGCCAGCTGATATCATGATACATAAATTGCTTAATTGCCCATGAAGCTGAATTGCCCAGGAAGTGAACTGTCAACTGCATGCTTCAACACGCAGGCTCCCATTGACCGACAAGTCACCCAAAATCAGGCGCATTCATAATTTTTATTCCATTTCTTGGAACCAAATTTTAAAAATACTCTGTAGAAATTTATGAATACACTTGGAATTATGTTTCTCTATGTTCGCACTGTATTTTTAGTACAATTCTGTGACAGAAAGTACTCACTACATATAGGCCTACATAGAATGCAAATTTATATGCACGGTATATAGAATTTTCCTCAAAAAAATCAAGTAATCCTGGTACTCAAGTTTGGTTTGGTAGAGACATGCCACTGAGAAATGCCAAACATATTTTTAAGACTGTAAACCAATATATAGGCCTACATGCCAAATTTAAAAAATCCAACATTTTGAGTCAAAACTATACAAACATTTTCACGAAATTTGGGCAATTTTGAACAAAATTATGGAAAGGAGATCAAATTTGCAATGAAAATGAAGGTATCAAGATATTAAAAATGCTAAAATTGCTTTTGCTAAACATGTTTGCTACATGTCACTAGAACCACTTTTGTACAAAGTAACCTCCCTCTTACTGGAAAAAAGTACCCCTATTTTGCACAGAACATTTTCCCTATAAAACATAATTGAATATTCACATGCAAATAAAGTAAATACTAAGTGGGGCAAGAAATGCGTTAGGACAAACAAACCTAACAGCAGAATGGCAGCTGTGTAGTCATTGGCTGCTTTGTTGTCATATGGCTCCATAAATGAACTCCAACAGACCAGCCATTTTGCTGGGTAAACAAGCCTTAGAACAAAAAATAAATGCAAAGCAAACAAACACACCCTGGCATCAATAGAAGAAAATGCCCTGCCATTAATCAAAATCGATTTTCTTCAGTATGTTCATATTTTTTGTGGTAACTTGAACTTGGGATGTACTGGTTTTGTTCAGCGGCGCATGAAGTAGCCAACAATATCATTGGTTAATATGCTGTTTGGAAGTTTAAAGAATGTAATCTACATTGAAAAGTTTATGAAATGTTCTGAACTGCACAATCATATATGTGTACCGCCGCGGCAAAAGGGTCCAGTTGTCTACTCCTACATGTTGCTCATTGTAGCATATCTGATGTATACAAATACCATACATTAGATATGCTACAAGGAGCAACATGTACGAGCTGACAACTGGACCCTTTTGCCGCGGCGGTACACATATGTTATTTCAATTGTATCTTACTGTTGTTTTTGTTTATTTGTTTGAAAAGTTGGTGGATTTGATTTGGTCTCAGCTTTAAAACAAACTCATTCATGTCCACAATGTCAGTTAACATTACCTTTTCAAGATCCATTTTTTTCTTGCCAAGCATATGAAATGTCTCAAACCCCTAACCTTGTTCACATAGAGCTAGATTTTTTTAAGGAAAGTATTTTCTCATATATCTCATTCACATGACCTACATTGGATTGCACCTAAAAACACAGCCAGGCCATGATTGCCCACCCTCCAAACTAAATAGGCTATCTACATGCATTCAGACCTCTGTGACATTCAGGGTACAAAACTACAGCTCACGTCCACTCAACTATTATTTCAATTTAAAAATACTGGTTATCGGAACCACATGAACATCCCCCTGGTTTGAAATTTACAACTACTTGACCTTATAGCCGAGCAGTTAGAGGACAGGTCTCGTAATATAGAGGTTGTGGATTCGAGCCCCAGGCCAGGCGGTTTACGTCTCCTTGTTTCCTTGGGCAAGAAACTTTACTCTAATTGCTCCGTGGGTCGGATAGTCACGTTAAGCCGTTGGTCCCCTGTGTGAATGCTCCTTCTTGGGGCGCTGCATACAGTGTATACCTGGTGAGTCTATATTGATATTTGACCTTGATATGTGACCTGACTTCATTACATCAACAAATGAAAGTTGCCATACTACATCCATAAACCAAGTTTGGTTCTAACAGATTTCATCTTTTCAATTGAGACTAATTCAACAATTTCAGTCTTATTTATATTTTGACCTTATGTGACCTTTGACCTTGGTTTGTGACCTTTTACCTCATCATAAAATGATGGTCCATATGTTGCCCCTATGACCAAAATTTGGTTACAATGCAACAAAGTACATGGTATGCAGAAGCTACAGACAAAAGTAAACTTACAACCTAATAACCTTTGACCTTGATATGTAACCTTTGACCTTGTTAACAAATCATGGTTTGCCAAATCTATAAACTAATTTTGGTTCCAATCAAACTTCAATTTTCCAATCTTTTTTAACTTTACCTTGTATGACAACTTTGAGGACTGGAATGGCAGGGGGGGAAATCGCTCCCAAATGGGGCGCGAAAAAAGAATCAACCCCGAACCCAACTTCCTGCTCCCCCCTGGAAATCTATTGGTGCGCCCCTAATTATACCAAATACCAAAATACACCATTCAACTAAGTTAGGCAAATTGCCTATGTAAATTACATTATAGATCGGAGTTAGCTATATCATGAAATCGTTGCTATCCATGTTCAGTGGCTTGACATGGTGATTAATAATTAAATTTGGGTGCAAGGAGTCCTGGGTTTGAATCCAGGTGAAAACCCGCCATTTGTAGATTTTTGAGAAATGACGTCAGGAGTTATGGTTAAAAAGATCTTCACATAATTTAGGTTTACCATATAGCTCTTGGAATGCCTACACCCTTTTTCCAAAAACAAAATGATTTAGCAAAAAAAATGTATATTTTCCCATGGATTATTGCTCAATAATAACAACAAATATATAGAGTGACCCCCCCCCCCCCACGCCTTCCTCATAGTTGAAATTCTGTTTTGACCAATGTTCTCACACATTTTGAATCATGTTTTTCTACTATCCATGATTATCAAATATTGATGTTAAAAATCAGGGGATGAGAAGGAGACCATTTTCCCCCTCTACTAAAATTGTTGAGCAGTAAGGGACTACTCACAAAAACATGACTTTTCATTGGTGGTCCTGATCAGGGCCCTGATACAAAAGTGGACACTTGAAATTTAACCCTTATTAAAAAGTGGCCCTTGAATTATAAGGTCTAAAAGAGGGACCTGATTTTTTTCTTTTTGCATTTAACTTTTTGTTTGTATGTTTGTTTGATTTTTTGCATCAGGCTCCCCTTCAGTTTTAGAGAATGGTCCCTAGGTACAGCTGTTTTTTATGATTTTTTTGTTTGTGACCACTCGCAATCCAAGAAAAAAAATCTGAATCCACAGTCTATAGATCAAACTCAACATGATCATGACCAGTATTGCAACAAACAGCAGGTATACAAGAAATGTGATGGTGGCAGCAGTGGTATCTCGCTTAGAATTTTAGCTGCACATTATTTTGTAGTAAAAATTGTTGCAGCGGTGGGAAATGGTGGCAGCGGTGGGATCCAGTCCCCAGTGCTGCAAGTTAGTGTATTTTAGTTACAACAGAAAAGCTATGAATGATTGATAGAGTGCTACAATCAAATTCCAACTTTTCAATTTTAATTAACTTTTTCAATTTTCAAATTTGTTTTGTTGATCTCCATGGTGATAATATGGCATACCCAGGGGGAAAAATATTACCGTAGTTAAATATATCTGCCAAACACCTCTACTTTCACTTGCTCCACATGGACAGACTATTTCATGATTTATAATCAGGTACAACTTGCATCATTGTAATTTGTTACACTGTAAGCAATCAATACTTTTCTGTCACTTTGCCAATCACCACATTCAATGCAATGCACAACTTTAGATTTTGTTTATCATTGTTTACAAAAGGCACAACAATGTTTCCTGCACGTAAATTCACAAACTAAACACATGTATTAGTAGCATGACATTGAGCAATATCCCGTCTGTCTCTTAGACTAGAAATAGACAAAACTGCCATATATACATCGCTATTGGTGGTCTGAATGAGGCGAGTGTCAGCCAGTTAACCCAATGCAAACATTACGATATCATTCATTTCGCACCATGCACCATTGACTGGCGATAAATGCAAGGAACGTTAGTAGTAGGCACAGTTAATGATGCGACTCTGAACCTTTTCCGAGCTAGAGTATGTCCCTACAATTTTTCATTCGGGTATATTTTTAATATCCACAAATAAGTGAATTCACGGAGCAGTAATTATGTCAATAGGCTCATACACGGGACTCCCAATGCCCTATCGACCACGTTACACACATGCACAGTGGGTCGCATTCAGTATGCAAATTATTTATTCACGGAGAAAGCCATTGCATGCCACAAATAACAACAAAAATACATAACAAGGTTTTGGCAATTCGGTACTTACGAAGCTCCTGAGTCCAAAAAATGTTCCTAAGTCGGTTGGATAGCCACCTACCTGAATATATAGAAGCTCAAATCCCTCTCAAAAGCGAGAAAAGATGAGAAACCAGGCAGATTTCCGGAGACGGGTTGGACATTGAATCTTGTGTACCACAACTGCTGAGGCAAACATCGATAAACAAAAACTATATCATTGCGCAGTTTCGCAACAAAACGGGCCACTTTTGCACAGCTAATTGCAATTAATCCAATAAAACGTCACATCTACATTATCTTATAATCCCATTAAATATTTATGTGCCGTATTGAAGGTATAAAATCGACGTAGAGTAGTAAATGTGTAATTCCTTGAACTATTTGTTGCAGAACACCATTGTTGTTCCTGGGAGTTCATCGGCTCTGAGTGACGTCAGAATACACCTGCTGAGTAAACAACCGAGTTAGCGCAGCGCAAAGTCAGGCCTGCTGTTTAGTTCCGAATGGAAACTTATATCTTGTTGTCTTGAGACATAATTCTCTCCAAGATATGAGGGCAAAGTTATAAATTACATTTCTTATCTCCGAAGTTTTTGTAAACACACCAACCATAATTTGACGAATCCGCTCCAGTCCCAGTCGTGTTGAGAGGTGATTCGTGAATGGTCAAGAGTTTTCCAGGCAAGTTTATTTCAGCCAATCAAAACGCAGAACTCCATCTCACCAATTAATTTCGCTAAATAAATTGGATGCCTGGAA
>JXSR01S005137.1:1839-12547 GCA_000969725.1 Ophiothrix spiculata
AGGTATGCAAATTAGTTTCAGTCAACATCGTAGAGGTAATCAGACCCCAGTTACATAGTTTAACAAACAAAATATGTTTGTGAATAATTTCTTCCAGATGTCATACAGCAATATCTTTGACCTTAGTGTTGATTGGTTTAAGGAAGGCATAGACCCATCCAGTATCAGACATCACAGTATATACATAGATAGACTCACAGCAGAATTCACTGAAGCTATGAAGAGTAAGATAGAGAAAACCCTGGATACAAAGATGAATGGTGATGCAGGAACGTTGGACCATCTGACACTAGAAGTTTGTCAGCATCTCAACCTGGTCCACGACAGGTAAGCTTTCAGATATTTTGTAAAATTAAATGCAAGAGGTGTATGATGCAAAGAACCAAGACCGTCCAACTCTAGGAATTTCCAAGCACGTCAACTTTATCTGTGATGAGTAATCTTTTATATGTCAAGAGAAATATTCAGATATCAAAACGAGGGAAAGGTGAAGAGCTGAGACCACCTGACAGTTTCAAAGCATCTTTACTTGTTTCATGTTAGGTATTACTTATCAGGTTTACAAGCTTTCAGATATCAAGGGAAATGGTTTATCCAGACTGCAGTTGATCAGGCTTGCAGTTGATAAATGGAAATTGGCTAATGGAAACTATCTGAGTTTAGGAGTTTCCCAGTATCTCAATCTGTTCCGTCTCATGACACCCTCATTCTGAATGAATAATTGTGAATCTTTTTCCTTTTTCAGATGCAAGACATTTTATGGTCGTAAAGATACTCTGACGCATGTAAAACAGTACTTACTGAGTGATTCTAACCAACCCCTGGTAATATATGGAGCCACTGGATCTGGGAAGACATCGATCATTGCCAAAGCAGCTCAACTCACTAGACAATGGCTGAAAATGTAAGGAATGGAGATTAGGGGAAGGGGAAGTATGAACAATTTGATCCAAATATTGTAACTCGTTTCGGTCTATATTTGTGGCAATGTATCTTTTATTGTGAGAGTGGTTAAAGCAATACTATAAGATTTTGATCAAAAATGGTTCATAGTAAAAACAGTATAAAATGAAGGAAAGTGACTATCTAAAAACGTTTTCAAGTGTATTTTGTCAAAAAATTGTTTTGCCACTAAAAGTGGATAAAAAGGACATGCATGCTTTCCTATACTAATACATGTGGAATTAAATTCGGAATCCCGAGTGTAAATCAACAAATGGCCATAACAGAAAAAGTAAGCATCTTTTAGCCAAATCGTTTGGAGGGTATTCATATCTATTAAAAACAAACCCAGTAAGGCAAAAAAATCGAAAGTCATTGGTGACAGAGGGCGCTTCATTTTTAACACTTTATAGTATTGCTTTAATTAATTGTTTAATTGATAAATAGGTAATGATAACTATAACTACCGGGATCCATAAGGAACAATGTGTAGCAGAATAACAAGATTGAATAATATGGAAGATGGTGTTTGTGATTCAATGTTTTAGAAATGTGGCGGATGATTCTGAAAATGAGCTCAAAATGTATGTAATCATTCCTTTTTATCATATTCTTAGTGTTGTGATTTTAGTTATAGTTATGTGGTTATGTAATTTATTGCAGGAAGGAAGCTACACTCGTGATACGATGTATTAGTCACACACCAGTATCCTCTAACATAAGGACTTTGATATATGGAATATCTCAGCAGATATGCCATGCGTATGATATGGACCAAGTTACTGTGCCACACGTAAGTAAGCAGATAATCAGAAAATGCATAAATATATACATCTTGCACAAAAAGAAACAAATGACCATGTCTTTAGATCAGCAGTGTCAGACTCTGATGATTCTGAAATGATCTTTGAAATATACATTTTATTGCTGCATCTTTTCTCAATCATAAAACACCTTACTTGTGTAAATATGTGTTACGAAAATGGCTGTGATAGAACACTCAAAAGACGCTCCCCCAAACACTTGTTGCACATGGCACCTTTCTTTTTGTGCGAGGTGTACTTTACGGTTTGAGGAGAAATTAGATAATCTATTTGCTGACCAAATACTTCCTGCTCCAAACCAGTCGTGTGAGGAGTAATTGGCTTTGTAGCAGGTAGAATGGAAACTTTCTCTCTACTTCTGATGTAGATTAATTAATATATATTTTAGCTATTATAATTGAAGAGCATTTTTCAAAACTCATTTAGTCAAATAGGTGCTGCATGCCAGATTTCGAAACTAAATGTCTTCATCAAGATTGTTCTGATTCTTGTAAGAAATTTAACACACATTTTTATAATATCTATCTGGCAGGACTACTTTGGAGCATTAAATGACTTACCAGGTCGATTGAGCGCAGCATCCGCTGATAAACCATTAGTGATATTCCTTGATGGTCTTGATCAGTTAAACCCTGAACATTCAGTGCATGCAGTAAGCACATGGCTACCCAAACACCTCCCTGATCATGTGCATCTCATTGTGTCTACCTCATCAACCTCACAGATGGACATCCTCAAAGAATTAAAGGTAAGATTCCTTGATGGAGTGGATCACATGGCTTCCCAAACACCTCCCTGATCATGTACATCTCATTGCATCTATTGCATCAACCTTGCATATGGATATCTTCAAAGATTTCTTGATGGGTTGAACAGTGAAGTCCTGAGCATTCAGCTCATGCAGTAAGGACATGGGATGGTTTCCAAACACCTCCCTGATCATGTGAATCTCATCATCAACCTCACTGCTGGAAATCCTCAAAGAGTTAAAGAGATTTCATGGTTCAATCAATAGGGCAAATAGTGTAATAGTGAAACCTTGCTAATACAAAATCTTGTTAACAAGAACCTGGTAGTATAAACTGGGGTTAAGAACTAAGCCTTTTGGTTTGATTCTTTATAATCACTTGATATTACAGAATCATGATAAAATCAGTGATCAGCCTCTAGCACAGACTTTCACAAATGGAAGTCAGCAAAAATAATACTAAAAGATTACTCCTTAATTTGTACCATTGTTTTTCATGCAAAATATGTGGTAGAAATAAGCAAATTCCCCTGAATTTACTTATGGCCCTGTAGATTTGGGCTACTTGGAATCATGAGACAAGTTAGGAGGCGTGGCAATCCCCGTGCCTGATTATGGTATTAAGGATGTTGTTGGGACTGGTTTTTTTTTCTTGTTGATATGTCACAATAATTGTTTGTTGATATTGACTTATGTCAAGATATGCTTTATGTCGACAAAAATAGCAACATAAGGCATGTTGACAGAAACCTTAATAGGTATAGCTAACAAACTTTTATTTTGGGATATTCAATTGTCTGGTCAGGCTACATTTTCAAGTACATCTGCGGTGGCTGTGGCGAGAACAATAAAAGTACAAATGAATTTGTTCTGATCTGATTAGACTTTAATTATCGTTTTCATTGTCTCGTTTTCATGATATCATGTGTTGAAAGTTATGTTCATGATGTACATATTTTTTTTATTTTTTTTTTTGGGGGGGAGGGGCAAGGTTATTTAGCTTACCAGCTTGCCCATTAGGGCTATTAAAATAAAATTATTACGCCCTGGTTAACATTATTGATTAGATGCCTAGGATCACCCAGGCTGTACAACCCAATTCAAACAAAATTACTACTTAAAAAGGGTAAAGTAATACTGTCCTAGTTGTGTTTGTATTTTTTCAATATCAATATATCATCAATTTATTGTTTCAAAGTGCATTGCTCCACAAGTACACATGCATTGTAACTCACTTAATGTTTACAGAGACTTGTCACTGGCAATAACTTACTTCAAGTACCTGACCTGTCCGATCAAGAAGCCCAAGTAATCCTGGACAACTTGTTGAGATCAGCTGGAAGGGTTATTACTGCAGCTCAGAGGGATGTCATCATGGCTGGCGTGGAAGCCAATCCTGTACCATTGTATGTAGAGTTAGCAGCACGGGAGGCATTGCTATGGCAGAGCTCTGCTCAAGGGAGACAACTATTTTTACCCAATCAACTAAATAAACTTGTCAATGGTAAGAACAGAGGACAATATAGAATTATCAAATATAAAGCTTTAGTCTAAAGCTGCTTTCAGAGTGTCTCTCAAGGTTATAACAACGTCAAAAATGTTTGCAATGAGATTTTGCAACTTCTATGACAAGCCAATATCTCAATGACCAGTGTTCCTTATAAGGCTGTAAGGTATGTCATTGGTACAGGAGCCTGAAAATGTGTGCAGCAGGTCTCTGAAAAAAATTGAGTACAAATCAAGTGTCAAATGTAAATAAAATTGTTGGACTCATACATGGAGATTGTTCCGGAGATGGTTGAGATTTGACAAAAATGTTAAAACATTAGTAATTTCTAGGAAAATGAAACAACTCATTCTGAGCCTCTTGTACGACGTGCATTAGGCTACATCACTGCAGCCAATCACGGTGTTACTTGGACTGAATTGGAGGACTTGCTATCTCTTGATGATGCTGTCATGGCAACGGTAACCCAGCAACATGGTACAACAGTAAGAAGATTACCATCGGCACTGTGGTGTCAATTAAGACAAGACATTGAATCGTATCTGAATGTTAGCATTGCAGATAATGTGAAGACCTACAGATGGCGCCATCATTTGTTCCATCAGGTTGCTACTGAAAGGTAAGGATGAGATATTTTGATATCGTTAAGGAAGGAAGATGGGCTCAAAGAGAACTTGTTCGCATGGTTATATCTTGAAATTGTGTCACTTAAAGTGATCTAGAATGACACACTGGAATGAAATTTTTCCAATACCATATGGAAAAGTAGTCTAATTTGCTCATCTGACCAACAGGTACACACTTTTACACAGCCACTTTTGTGGCCATTTTGGACAAAATGAAAATCTAACTACAACTCTTGCCCATTTCAAATTTACATTTATAACTATTTTTCTAATAAATTATGAAATAAAAACTGTTTCCGTGGACAGTACCTCCAAACTTTGTCATAACCATGCATTTTTCAATGAGGAAATGGCAAAATATCACTAATTTCACATGTCTGTGGTACTTCAAGGCTATTCTTTTGTGTTTTGGCTTGTTTGTCAAATGTCCCCTGTTTTATATTATTATTGTCTTGTCTCGCAAGCTAAATGTTGATATAGGACATACAATATTTGTTAAGTTTCCACAGACAGATGGATATTGTACAACAACAGGTAACATCATTCAATGCATTTTCAATGGGAGTTTGCCAGTGTGCACAGAACCAAGAGATCAATAAAAAGTACAATGTCTGTGTGTGCATGGTCACCATAAATTGATTTTATGAGACAAATAGACCAAAACCTTTCCATATGTCAACAACATTCTGTTGTGAGTAGCCAAGCAGATGCCTAAAACTGACAAATAAGTGACCAATATCCCTTCCAGCCTCATAAAGTCAAAATATGAACAAAAATCAGGGAAAATGAAAAAAATGTTTGAAAAGAGACAAAAATGAGCTTGTCAACATTGGCATCATCAAGAAGCATCAAAGATCTGGAAAAAAATCACCTGTAATATAACTGTTTATAATTGTTTCATCACTTATACTACAACTGAATGACAAGTGATTGTATGCCAAAAATAATGATTTCATTTTTTGTGATACATAGTGATGACAATAACTTTTTTTACAACTCTGATTATTTAATCTTTGTCAAATAACCTCTTCCAAAAAGTCACAGATTTCTTGGAATTTTGTGTTTCACATCATCAGGTATTTGAACCAACGTGACAAAGCACATTCCTACCATACAGCTTTTATAGAATATTATCTCGGCAAATGGGTCGGCATACCTAAACCTTTCCAAGGAAGTGAGATTGGTGCTGATAGACTAGTTGATGAACAACCTCTCATGTGGAATACAGGTAATTATATCAATTCTGTCAAACCAAAACCCTGAATCTTAATTTACATGCACCGACTATCTATACTCCATAAATCTTGAAGTATGCAGCCAGCAGCCAATTAGCTCACATGAACCAATAATCTTACTGAATGTTCAAATGAACTTATGTTCAAGTGATCATGTGGTAGCACCAAAATTAGCCAAAAACAATATTGATATTCATGTACTAAAATATTAATACGCAATGATTTCGTCTGAATCAATTCTAATCAATCATTACTAGTATCGTACACATTACAAAACCGCCAGTTGACAATGTTGTAGATACAAGGATATCGTAGAGTGCCAGTATATGGCATGTCATGTTTTGCTTCAAAACTTGACATTTTGCCACAAAACTAACAGATATATATCATTGGCTTAACAGATGCTAAAATGTAAGTTGCACTCATCTTGAATCAGAATTGATAATGATTTGTCACAGTTTATCAGCCACACTACACTGTCATGATGAAGCGAAACAGAAACTAGAAAAAGGAGCAATGTATTGGCACTCTACAGTATGCTATGGATCTCATAACAGAGTCTTGATTGCTTGCTGCACACTCCAAGGCTTATAGAGTATATAGATTAGTTTTAAGCGAGGTGATAGATCAATTGTAAAATGCAAATGCCACTTGTGTCAACACAAACCAAGTTGAGAAGAGGTAAACCTTTATGCATTTACCTGTTGTCATATGCTGTAATCCATTTGCGTCTTGAGTGCGAAATCTATTGTTGTGTCATCTGCTGTGAAAATCATCACATTTGCGTTTAGTATAAAATATAACTGTTGCATTGGTATTGCAAAATGACGCAGCTGAATTTCAACTTCAACGCAGCAGAAACTTGCAACAGCTGCTGACAACAAAATGTGAACCTGAACCTGAATGTCAACCTACTTTGTGTTGATGCACTACATGTGTAGTTTTGAGTTGGAATCCATCTGCAAGTGATTTGTGGTGCGTGAATTTAAAGCATATTTAGTATTCAGCTATGGAGGCAAGTGGTTCCATGCCAGAAATGTTGGTTTCCCATGGTAAATCGGGTGACAAATATGGAAATTACCCAGTCATTCTTTAACAGTATTGAACATATTTGCATTGTTCATATGTAATAAATTTATATCTTTTTCATTCTCAGTTGATGGTTATACTATGTACAACCTACGCAAACTCACTGAGTTACCCTATCATCTACTGCAAGCCAACCAAATAGATGTACTCAAAACACAGACTCTCTTCAACTATGAATTCACTCTATGCAAACTCAAGGCTACATCACTGTTTGATGTCTTAGATGATTTACATCGCGCCCTCACTCTCCAACCAAACGATGAAGAGCTTCGACTGCTCAGCGATACATTGCATTTGTCTACGTCTGGACTTACCAAAGATCCTAACCAGTTAGCGTCGCAGCTGATTGGTCGGTTGTACAACATGATCGAGGATGACAAACCAGTTATGATCGGTGATGTCATCAAGTATCCCATGATGCATGATATGTTAAACCAAGCTAACAGAAGCTCTGTCCCGGCGTTGATTCCATCGAAGACATGTCTGGCGCCCCCTGGTGGTGTACTGAATGACCTCCTGGCAGGTCACACTCATGTCCTTACTGCGGTGGCAGTAAATAGTTCAGGCGATGTGGCAGCCACAGCGTCGCTAGATGGTAGTGTCAAGTTATGGAATTTGTGCAATAGGAAAGTTATCAAGACAATCAATGTAGAAAATGTCAAGGTGAGTTCTAGAAATTAATGGTAAATCCTAAAGAAGGCATGGGATATTTTGGTTAAAATGTTGCACATTCCAAGAAAGGTAAACAATACAAGAAGTTTGTTTGTTTTCAATGGTAAAAATTGGGATTTACTTGCAATTTCATCTGTATTTCTTAAATTTAATCATTTAGAACAAAGGTATCTTAAGTCAAAATTTTTAAGGGATGCGACCAAAGTTTCTGAAATAGCCCATTTCCAAGTTTGACCAATTGTTGTTTTTTGTTACGACCGCTGGCCTATTAGCAAAAACACTATACTGGTACAAGATTGATCTGATACCAACAAATCTTTTTAATGATATAATAATAGATTTGTTTTGATACCACCCCGGGGATGCGACTAACAAAATAAATCAGAGACAAAATCTGTGTACAAATATCTACCATGAATTTGTGGTTTACTGTTGAGTTACAAGTACTTTTGAAATTATTGTCTTTTAAGGTGACCAGCATATGCTTTTGTAGCAGTGACCAATACATAGCAACAGTGCAATCCAGCAATGATATACGTGTGTGGCACATCAACAGAGGGAGCCAGATACTCGCCATCGCCGAGTACATCGATCCACCGATCATATCCACCGCTGGAGTGAATAACCAATACCTGGTAGCATTCTACAGCGGGTCCAATGTGATGAGAACATGGGAGATTAATGGAGACAGTCATCTGGTGAACGAGCATGCCATGTCAGGTGGTCGTAGCATACATAAGGACGAGTCAGTGGTTGTGTCGCAGAGATCCAACGTTATCAAAGTGTTGTACGCATTTCGGAGTGATAGTCGTGGCTATGTTGTCGATGCAACTACAGGACATAGGGTGAGCTTAGAAACACATTACATTAAGTATTTTACATGTTTTGGTTATTCATAGGTAAATAAATGTGTGTTTCATTTTACAAGTGAAATGGGACCAAATCAATCCATGCACGCATAATTTTGCATCCAGTACACAAAGACCTGCAAAATTAAATACAAGTGCATTGCTTTTTACCTTTTTCAAGTAAAATGGAATGAAATTTGTTAATCTAATTCATACAGACAAAAATATTTGTATACTTGTGACGAAATTTAAACCTTCCAAATATCAAAATAGTCATCCCCGGCCCCTGGTGAAAATACAGAAACAGTCATACATGTCACATTTCATATAGTTCAGAACGTGGCACCCAGAGAACATTGTACATTTTCAATCCTTTCTCTTACTTTTGAATTTATGTTTGTTTGCATGGCTACATTAATAAGTATAGTAGGTATTACAGAATAATGTTTTTGAATGTTATTCTTGAATGTGTAGGCCTACTCAAAAGTCAAGCATAGATGTGGAACCTCCCTCACTACCTTCAAAATGTTCACTCACCTCGGAGAATACTTCATCAAGCGGTACAGTTACGTGATCAAGAAAATACATCCACAAACAAACAGTTCGTAAATTAAGCTAGGGCCATTATACCAGCTGATAAATGCACAACAGTAAGATTAGCCTTATATCATTACATACTCGGATTGTTTTTTGCTGTTAGGTAAATCTATTATTGTGATTGTTTTACTATTTTGCCAACGTTTTCATTCAAAACATCCAAGATCAAATTACCTGTTACTCTATTAATCCTTTATTTTATTCACTTTTGCAACAGGTTCATGAGTTGCAGATCCCTGGTGAGGCAGCAGCGATCACAGCACTCTCTATGTCTAAGGACTATTACATCCTGGCCGGCAGATATCAGTACTTGAAGTTATCTGAGATTCACAACCTAGAGCTGTTTGACATTCAACATGGCGGTTACCTCAGAGCTATACGAGGTAAGAAAGTGTTTGGAACTAGCGAGTGATTATTTTTTTATTGTGTTCCAGTCTGTGCCAAGTGATTTCATTAAATTCAGCAATGCCTTGTTTTGATAATAATAATAATAGATATATGTGATGACTCACCCCGAAAAGGGGGACTTTGCGACAGAACACTTTTCAAGAAATTGATGAAAATAGGCAGCAACAAATAAAGAAAATAATAAGAATTTCCAGCAGATTTTCTGTTGTAAAATGTGATTGCCTTGATCGATTTCAACAAATAAGGTGTCATTTTAAAGCTTAGAAAATGCTCAAACATATGAAATGATAAAATCATAATTGATATCATCTGCCAAGTCCCCCTTTCGGGATGAACCATCACATATATATCCATTTTCATGCACACCATTACATAGGGCCGTCCTATATTCACTGATGTAACCTTAACTGTAGTTCAATTAGTTCAAATTTCAGATCAACTTCAGTTTTAACCATGATGCATTGGAGATCTATTGCATTCACAACAGAATATGATTTGATTTGAAATTTTAGTGCAATAATTTTGATTGAATTGGTAATGGTTTATAATTGCCAGTTTCTTTTCTCACGAAGTAAGGGCTAACAATAAAATTGTACACAATTTGTCGCTAAGTTTTGACCAGCATGGTGTATTTATTACTCCTTTATGGACTATCCAGGCTTGTACTTTTTGCATAGGCCTGGCATTCTTGGACTTTGTTATGAACACACATGTGCCCATCAAACAATGGTGGACAATAAGGTATAGAAACATGTGAAAATAGATCGGTTTGTGTATTTTGATTTACCAGGTACAGCTCACTTCTTCAATAATCAAGTCCCGCTTTTCAAGAGTTCTTGCATCTACCGTGTACTTGATTTTTATAAGTCTGCTGAGCCACTTGTGAACTTTGCAACTTGTATTAGCACCATTGATACTTTTTGGTCATGAAAAGTTGTGAGTTATTGTACCTGCTGTATTTTTCTAGTGAATGTACTACACGCAACACCTCTTTGTAATGCTTTCATATGTGCAGTTTTAACTGTATCTCAATTTCATTATCCGTTTTGCAGGTTGCACCCAGGACTGTGTCAGTGAATTGTATGTAAACAAGTTGGGTTCACATGCAGTATGTCTGAGTCCTTCTATCAAGTCTAACACAACTCATATAGCAGTATGGAACCTAGAAACTGATGACCACAAACATCTGGCCAAACATCCACAGGTAATGTC
>JXSR01S005137.1:13032-23973 GCA_000969725.1 Ophiothrix spiculata
CTTGGTTCACATGCAGTATGTCTAAGTCCTTCTATCAAGTCTAACACAACTCATATAGCAGTATGGAACCTAGAAACTGATGACCACAAACATCTAGCCAAACATCTACAGGTAAATTAACATACATCTTCTGTCACTATGACTTTATTTTGATAAAAACTTAGTATTTTTTCTTGGTATATGCATCTTTAAAGCATACTCTATCATAATACTCCTACTTTCAAAATTTGCCTTAATAGGAAGTGTCTCAGTATTTAAACCAAAATCCTCAAAAATCAATTTTCAAGGATGAAATTGTCATTTTCAGCCATTTTGAAAGGACTTGTCGCAGTAAATGTAAAGCCAATTAGCCGATCTATCCTTTTTTGACCGTCTTTGCACGAATCATGAATATTCAGAGGATTAGCTTTCTAATGATATAAAATATATATTATTGGTTAGGAGGAACTGCCTGCTTTTTTGCTGTCTAATCAGATGTGCATAATCAGAAAACATCAACTAAAACAAGCTTTTAGTGCAAAGATTATGATGTGCTCATGCAGGCATTTCAATGTAAACATAGGTCACGCAGTGTGTACGAGCAGTAGTGAAATCTTTATTGATGATTTCAGGCTTAAAGTTTTGAATATGTTTGGAATATATCCTAAAAACTGGTTGGGTTATTATGATAAACATGATTAAGCTTCTACATTAATCAGAATGTGCCAAAATCTTATAGGTACGTTTATGTGGCTAAAGAAAAATGCATTTTCAAGTTCTGATTACATTATATGTTGTGTTAAGTTCAAATTTGTTACGGAACAGCAATGCACCACTTACAGAAAAGTGGGATATCCTATCATCATATGATCATGGCCTTGTCCATGGAGAGTAAATCTGAATTTAGCAACTGATTTATGAATCAAATACAAAATATCAATTGTATATGTGTAAAATTTGTTAAAAACAAACAAGTTAAATGATTTTTACACTTATCATTTTCCTTTCTAGATTTCATCAATGGGTGCTTGTACAGATCTCAGCTATTGTATCAGTGCATCAAAACAAGACAAGGTCCTCAGCATCTGGAATCTTAGCAAGAAAGTCAACGAGAGAGAAAGGGGGACAGTCGCTACAGCAAAGACCAATAGTGTCAAATGTGAAGGCATAGAAGAAATTGTGCCAATGAGGAACAATCCCAGATACGTTGTGGCCAAATCAATCAATAATGGACCATTGACTGTATGGAATGTTGTCAAGGGTAAATGTGCAGTGAGCCCTGTCACTGTTGAGAGAGGCTTGATCGATACGCACGATGTTGTTCTAGTACGTAATCATTACGTTGTGGTATTATCTGATAAAGGTATCTCAAGTGTAAGTGATAGGCCTATACAGGTGTATCAAACCGTGTATGTCTACAATTTGAAGACCAAGAAATATATCCGCAAATTAACTGGTGTATTCATCATACCCTCTCCAGCGCATGAGTACAAGATATTGGAGGGAGAGTTGTTGCTTGGTCTATCAGAAAGCAGAGATCATTTGATTGTATGGGATCTGGCGACTGGTCACATAAAATACCGTATCAAGAATAGCTTTAAAGAGTTATGGAGAGGATTAAGTAAGGAAGAAGAGGAGGCTAGGATAAGACCAAAGAGGAACACTACGGCGAGGATGCCAGCTTGGGATAGACGGTCTGAGACGATCACAGCAAGGATAAAGAGAAGGGAAAATGAGCTAGAAGAAGAAAGGACCAGATTGGACAACTTGAATATGGAGAAAGAAAACACTATAGAACAGTTTATGATCACTGAAGATGAAAAAATCATTGTGTGTTCATATTTTGCTCATCATTTGTGTGTATTTGATGTAGCCACTCAGAAACATGTACACACTCTTGAAGATCAGAATTCCATGCTGCACCTCTATAATGCTGCAATGACGCCTACAGGCTCCCATCTCGTCCATGTCAACTATGATGACTATGAGAAATACAGCTACGTCACACTATGGGACTTAAATCAAGGCTGCATCAAGAAACGCCTTCGCAATGAGCCGAATGTATGCTGTATAGGGCTAAATGCAAGTGCAACTCGTGTATTCTTTGGGAACGAGCGCAACACACTGAAGGTCTGGGATGTCCAAGGTGCCAAATCCTCACTTCGCAAACTCAAAGGATATCCAGGGATGGAGTTAAAGATGAGCAGCAAGATATTTATGATTCAAGATGGAGCGTGTGCCTTGGTTTTTGCTAATGACATCTCTCTGTGGGATCTCAACAAAGCCACACGGTTAGCCATGTTTTCTCCTGATATCAGGATAACAGATATCCATGTGATACCAGGTAGTCAGCTTGTAGCTCTAGCCCTGCATGATAACGCCGATTGCATCACACTACGGCTGAAAGGATTAGGCATAGAAGCTGATCCAATGGATACAACAGAGGGAGAGGAGTTATTTGGAGAGACAACAGGAGAAAGTTCAGATGAGGATGAGGATGAGGAAGATGTGGTGGAAGATGAAAAAAGTGGCGGTGATAACAACTCTGTCAGAAGTGACAATTTGTAAAAAGTGAATTGATTGCCAAGCTGTAATATGGGCTTCCAATTATAGGTATGGTTGGACAAAGGCATTATCAGATGCGGCCTACAATTGATGCTAACAACTATATAGATCTGCAGAAAATTGCCATAACTTCCCTTTGCTTTCTTTAATTAAGACACATCACTAGTGTTTCCTGTTTCCCCTGTATTAAGCAAGAGATAGCAACAATTTTTTGATTTTGTCACAACTAGCTTTAGTTTTCTGTGACACAAGGACTCTGACTTTTATGTGGGACTCAATATGGAAAAAATGTTTTTTTTGTATATTATGGGTGTGCACTACTAATAATGCACCCATTAGATACATTCACCCTAGAGTGTACTTTAAGATTCTTCTAGCAGTAATTTGGTTATAAATTATATACAGTGGAACCTCATTTACACAAAATCTGTTAACCAAAAGAACCCTGATAACACAAAATGTTTCTTTGATCTTAAGTTTTGATTTTAATACAAATTCTGATAACACAAACTTAAGGCTTTGGTCCTAGTGATTTTGTTTTAAATTGGTGATGGAATAGGCTTTTGCACTACAGAAATTGATGTGCCTCAGATGTGCTGCAACATCCGTCCTCAGCTGATGTTCTGCTGTGTCCTCCTTGTTGATGACGTTATAGGATGATATATAACATCACAAAAACTTGAGTTGTTGTTTAGCCCTGCACCTCTTTTGGAGCAAGGTGTTCCCAGTCAGGAACCAAATCCTGACCTTTATCTCTGTTTAATGTTTGTCCATTGGTCTTTATTTTTATGGCTTTCAGTACTCATCTAGAAAATTCTTTAGGTTTCCATTTAGACACCCGGTGCTCCAAAAGAGGGGCAAAGCTAAATAACAAACTCAAGTTCTTGTGACGTTATCATCTTCTGAAATCACCAACAAAAAGGAGATCACAGCAGAACATCAACTGATGACAGATGTAGCACATGGGAAAGTACTCCAGAGGTGCGTAAATTTATGTAGTACAGAAGTCTAAATTATCCATCACCAATTTTATAATATCTATCAATTGACCAGAACTTAATCTAATATCAAGTATAGGAAGAGGTCTTTCATTTTATTTTCACAATAACCGGAGCTAGTTGTTGGCTGTTTTCATCCGTTGATCTGTAGTCAAACCTTTGGATCTCCAGTATACTAAAGAGACTTCAACCATCAATTTAAATTGGACATTCGAAGTTTGATCTGTTTTCAGTTCTAGTTCATGAAAACATGATTTAGCTGTTTTTAGGGCCCACATTGTAAGCATTAGAATTCTTAAGGATATCTCCATGTGTTGGAAAAGTTTAACATTTTATTTAAACCTGAATTTGACACTAGAAATGGTTATATTTTCACACTTGAAATGTTCTATTTTTAAATTTTCGTAAGTCATACTGCAAATATAGCAATACCTGGATGCAAGAGTGTTAAAGTTTATTTTTGTCATTTTACAATCAAAATATCAAAATTAAAAACAATAGAATATCTATTGTTTTTTAAATGTCTGCTGTATTCTATTGAGTTTGGCATCTTGTTTCTGGCATAGAAATAGAAGACATGCACTATGGCTTCAAATGCTTGTCACGAATGTTAGTTTTAATCATACATTAAATTCTTTTCCAAAATGTCACAAGAGACAGTCTTGCATTCAGGTGGCTATATAAGTGTACTATAAAAGAAGAATTTTTTGTGAGGTTTCGTGAACCAATACGTACCAAAACATATAACAAGCAAAGCAGTCACAGTAAACATGTGAAAGTTGTTGAATTCGGAAGTGTAATTATTTAGTCAGCTAATTCATGATCGATGCAGAGGGTAAATATGGGGCAAATATTTCCCAACCTCAGTCATTTTATGGTAAAAAAGATTAGTAGTACTATAAAGATACATTTGGCGATTTAGTTCAAAGAAATAGTCTTGAGACTTGCTATTTACTTTTGAATCAACTTTTCACACAGTAAATATGCCGGTAATCAGCGATGAATGTTGTTTATGGAGATAAAATTTATAGAAGTTATTTTATGAAGATGTTTTGTACGCTAACATGTTGTTATCAACCCTATATTAAGCAATTAAAGTTTTAAAATCGCGAAAATAAATACTTGCGATATCTGTTAGAGCCAAAATCGTGAAAATATCTTCTTGCAAAAATATTGACTTTTACAGTATATAATATAATAGCCATCATAGAACTCATGTGCTTATTTTGTGCACTTTTTAATCTGAGCACCAACTGTATTGCCCTCTAGAAATATGTCTTGCCCCAGTTTCCATAGATCCCCCCCCCCCCATTAGAGATAACTGGTTACACAATTGTTAATGTTGTATATACATGTACTTCCTTTAATAATACATTTTTTTTCATGTATTAAAGAATGAACTATGAAGCAAACTAATTTAATTGTTAGCTTGTAAAGGCTCTTTCACACATCACCGTATAGAGCAAAACATATGTGTAATGTACTTTTTCCCACTATTGTTCTGTTTTATGCATTGTTGTTCGTCATGTGTTTTATACAAGTACGTTCAATATGTTATCCATATGGTCTGTCCATTATGTATACGTTTAATTTGTTATTCATACGGTGGTGGTCTGTTTAGCACCTGTTCAATATGTGAAACTTTTGTACGTTATTCGTACCTTTTGCTCTATTGACCTATTGCACGCTTTCGCCATTTTGGGGAGAGCCTCGACCTGGCTTGCGAGATGAATGGGAACCACTGAGCTATATGATGGGAACTTACATAATATTACGATTAATAGTTCGATTCCCTCTTTCAAAAACCACTGACCATGCATGAAGTTAATACATCATTATGTAACATACTAGTTTAATTGACTGTCAGATCGAGGCTCTCCCCGCAAATGGCGGTCCGTGCAAGTAGTGAATACGGTGATGTCTGACAGAGCCTTAAGTGATGAAAATTCTAACATACCACTGATGACAAGAATATTGTGTTTTAATTTTGTTTCATGCACAAAATGTACAGTAATCTAGAAAAATAAGCCAAATAGTTGTACCAAAGCAGCCTTTACATTTTAATAATATAGATAGTGAAGGTTATGAAACTTATCTGAAATGGAAGTCAATTTCAAATATTTATTTTTGAAAATATATATTTCTTACTAATTTTGTAAATTAATTTTTTTATACATTCTGTACAAATTTGGGTAAAATGAACAGTATTAAAAACAGAAACAAGTATCAGAAAATATAATATAAATTTGAAAAACAATCTTATTTAGATTGATTAATGGTTAATAAAACAAATGAATAACCAATTGTTTGAGCAAAAACTATGTGACTCAGTTGTATTTTATTTCAGTAATATTGTTCCAAACTTCAGGTGGAGCCTCAAAATAAATGCCAATTTTAAAATGGTAATGCAATGTTTGCCCCCGCCCTCCTGATTTTGTAATACCAACACAGCCTCAGTACATTGTACATGTAGGCCGTTCATTTTTGATGTCACAAACATCATAAAACATATTGCATGCTTTACTTGTAATTGAGCATGTTTATTGTTTTGGTTACCATTCTAACAGGATAAGCATGCCTTGATCTTCCAACATTAGGCAACAGATTTGAATTCTGCCTTTTAGATTTAACCCTGTAGCTCATACAAGTTGCCAAGTAAGCTCTATTTGTATGATATTGCTCAAGAGTGTCAAAATTTATCTATCATCGGCTGCATTTCCGAATAAACGTTTGGTATAAAGAACATATTTGCTCAGATAAGATCATTTTATTATTCTTAATATTATGCAACCATTAACCGACTTCATGTTCCAGTTCAAAAAAACTGCATGCAACGTTTTGTGACGGTTGTAACCACCCCAAAAATGGCCCTTAAAGCATCATTTTCGGTCCCGTGCCCACCTCTAGAGAGCTGAATCCCAAATTTCGTACTGGTTTGTACCAGACAATTATCAGTTACAAAGGAAATTTTAAGCACAATTTCCCACCATGGGAAATATGACATTTTTGTGTTTAAAGGAGCATAATCCGATTGTTTCAACTTTTTCTGATTTTGGTACTAAAAAATTACTCATACTTTGCTCATATCCCATTTCAAATTTTTTATAATTTAGTTTTGGAGATATGGGTAAAAATGTGTCTAATTATGGTAACCATAATTAATTTATACAGCAAAGTATAGCGACTCATAAAATCAAAACGGTTTGGCCGAATAACTGAAATTTAGACCTCTTTAGTGATGATCTTTCATATGAAACTGAAATTCATTTTGAAAATCAAACTATGCTCCTTTAAGGTCACAAAAAAAAGTTTCCACTTATAAATAGCTGAAATTTGAAATTTAGACCTCTTTAGTGATAGTCTTACATATGAAACCAAAATTCAAATTTTGAAAAATTGGACTATATGCTCCTTTGAGGGCACCAAAAATTTTACAAATTTTTTGTCAAAAGTGTCTGACATCCCTCTGGGGTAACTAATGTCCCGGGAAGAGTATGCTTAGACTAGTCCATCTAGATGGACTTCACAAGCGACGACGCGCTTCACATTCGCTTGAGAGGTCCATCTAGATGGACTAGCTTAGACAAACACAAACCGTGATAAACGGGTTCAAAAGGAAACATTTTACTTTACATTAGAGAATAGCCAATGAAATGAACCAAAATGACACTGCAGGTTTACAGCTTGTTAACCTGGGTTCAAAAGGAAACATTTTACTTTGTTTTATAGTAAAGCCAATGAAATGAACCAAAATGACAATGTGGGTTTACAGCCTTTACAACCATCTACACTTCCTGTCACTATCCAAGTGGCCACAATGCAGTTAATATATCGATCAGGGGTTTCCCAACCGGAAATCAATCTTTACTGAAATTTTAGTCCAAACAGAGTTTTGCCTATAAAACTAATAAGCTGTGATAGTAGCTCCTGCAATTCATATACATAAAAGCGGATGGGTGGTAATGCGCATTCATTTCACGCCTATTTGGGTCTATCGTTATGCTTTGTCAGTGCATTGTGGTATTTCTGTTTGGGGAACCCAGGATCGACGTATTACTGCTTGAATCTGGTCTCCACCAAAGTGTGCTTTTATTCTTAACTGGCTTTGAATATTTTGGTGCCAAGTATATGTGGCCGTGAAAGAAATATATATAATAGCTTTTTTAGAATCATGATGAGCTATCACAGCATCATAGTATGTTTTCTCAGACATTTGTTACTGACATGGTTCATTTGTATAACTTTGATAGTATGGACAAAAATGTTTTAGAACCGAGTGTTTTTGACATGAGAAGTTTTTATTCACAGGTCTAATTAAAGAGCTTTATCACTACGAAACTTAAAGGTGCAATTCATGATTCTGATGTGACATTAGTCCTACCTTTTTTTGTGGATAAATACAGAGAAGAGTACAACATAAATATATGCTGAAAATTTCACTTGATTCCGACCATTCGTTTGCAAGTTACAAGCTTTTCAGCATTTTAAGAATCCCCATAGGCTACTGTGCTGTAATTACTGTCGGGGGCCCCAACAATAATTAGAAAATGACAAATTTTTGCAATTTTCTCAAAAATTCAAGCACATATGAAAGAATGGTTTGGGGATCGTAACATATGCCACTTGAGGATTGTTATAAGCTAAAAAAACAAATTTTGATAGAGGTGACATTGAGGCTGAAAAGTGGATCATGAATTGCCCCTTTAATGGTCACAGTTCAATTAGATTTATTGAAAAAAATGTTTGGCTTCATCCAGACCAATGCATAGAGAGACACATTCGTTGCTGGGATGGGGAAATGTAAATGACTTCAAATGAACTTTCCTTTTTCAGCACAAGATGTTATGCTTTGTTCATTTTTGATATGGATGTTCCTTATAGAACCATAGCCTGCAGTGTGACAGACTTGTCTAATAACTGATGTTCTCTTCATTGCAAAATTTGTCAAAGAAAATCTAGAAAATGCAAATGGGAACAACTCATTAAAATTGAACAAAAAAAAACATCTGAAGCAATAAGTGAATAAATAAATACAACAATTTTGTTGATTTTTCTACTTAATTTATTTTGATCAATACTGAATCATAACACTTAACAACAGTAAATGCTACATATAGACAACTTCAAAAAGTATTTGAAGCTACTAGCACATAAACAAGGTAATGTTCAATTTTATTTTAGTCTGAAATGCATCTGCTGATTAGATGCTCAAAATCACTAGTTCTGCAATCTCTGCATAAAAGCCACTTGGGTTCCATCTGAAACTTACAGAGAATGTTTGGCACTGAAATAGACTCAGAACATCTCCATTTCTTACAAGTTTAAATAAATCCATAGTTATCATAACCATGAGTGAAATAAATTGCTGATGCGGATTACGTTATAGGACAAGTTATTTATTCTAAGATGCCTTCCCATTTTTGCTATATCCAATTTGATCAAATGCAAACTTGTCTAAACGAACTTGCTAAATCCATTTACAAGCTTTTTATTAAGGATTCTGAAACCTGGAGCAATTTTACTGAAAATTATGATTGTCCATTCAGTCTATTAAAGACAACATGGTATGTGATCAAATGGTGATTAGTTTGTGGCATATAGAAATTGTCATTTGACCAAATTGGTTAAGACTAAATGGGAAGTCATTCCTATGATGTTTGTTCATAATGTTTATGATTTTATGAAAAAATAAAGTCCTCATTTGCCTAAGTACTAGGGCCTAAATTCATGACAGCCTGCTAACTCTAGTTGGCTGCTAACTCTTTGTCTCTAGTTGGCTGCTAACTCTTTGTCTACCTGACAGGTATACAAAGAGTTAGCAGCCAACTAGAGTTAGCAGGCATGAATTTGGGCCCTGATGTTCATGTATGAGCGGTTAGAGCATGTGTCTCGTAATACAGAGATTGTGGGTTCGAGCCCCGGGCCGGGCGGTTTTCGTCTCCTTGTTTCCTTGGGCAAGAAACTTTACTCTACTTGCTCCGTGGTCGGACAGTCACGTAAAGCCGTGGGTTCCCTGTGCGAATGCTCCTTCATGGGGCGTAGCATACAGTGTATACCTGGTGAGTCTATGAAATGTTCCACTATTTATAATATCAATACTCTTGAAAATTCAGAGGAAATCTTTGATGACTAGCTCATGATAAGATATTCTACAACCAAAATATTTCTAATTTCCCAAAACCAATGAAACGATACTGAACTACAATATTGTACATCAAAAATTACAAGTTGCTGAAAAATTCAACTTGTATATTGCACCAAGAAGTTGCAAAGCTTTTTGAGGATGAAACATTGCGTAGATAATAAATAATCACAAACATAACATAAAAAATGCTTAGTAACCTGAAGTCTATTTTTAACTACTTTTAATGAGCACAGTTGTCCTAATGAAGACTCGCATAATGCGAACAAATATACATGTAACTTGTAAGTGTGATTATCATTAATTGTTCATGTAACGAACCACAAGCTTTTATAGTCTTTTTTGTTTAACCGCAATATTTATAATCTTGCTTTAGATGATGGTAACACTAGTACTTGAGATTGCCATGGAAACATCAGACTGGTGGCTAAATTATTCATATAATATTACTACTGTGTGTAGCATTACCAAATATTATGAGTCTTACATGCTGTAGCTTTTAATCTGTTGCAGTGTTTGAAATAACTGCTAACAAAAGTAGATTTGTTTGTTACCTAAGAAACAAGATGGTATATTAAATCATTTTGTCTGAGGCTGAAAACTGGGATTTTTAATTGAAGCTGAGGCATATATCAATTAATATTTTTGCAAAATTGAAATATAAATATCACATTTATTTACCCATTTCTATATGCCTTGTTGAGTGCACACATTACTACAGAGTACAGAAGTGATATCATTACTAACTTGGACATTGCAAAACATCGCAACAATAAATTACAACTTAAACCATTTTTTGCATTTCAGCATTTGGTATCAGTGAAGCATGATGAAAAATATCCACAGCCCAAATGGCAGGAATAGGTCCATAGAGGCTCAAGATGTGAAATCATCAGTGTCAATTGGCATGGTAAACTTGTTTGAACCAGGCCGATTAATTATACTGATTTCAATTTTGCTAATTAGACATTCATGCAGACAAATCCCAGTCAACATATGTCAAATTTAGAGTGTGAGGGTTTTTCATCATATTTTATTAAAATATGGTCATCAAACTGCTGAAATGCAAAAACAGAAAATTCGATGAAGCCTTGATCATTTCCGTAGTCTATCGTAGCATTCTGAGTCCATTGCTACGCATTGCTCTCTCTCCATCTACCGATATTCAATCTTTGAGTCGCAAAACACCCCATGGCGTGTGTAAAAACTGTATTTGCAGATGCAAAATAATGAATCAGTAGACTCTGAACTTGCCAT
>JXSR01S005138.1:20774-42219 GCA_000969725.1 Ophiothrix spiculata
GATATTAGGATTAAATTACAACATAATACTTAGTATTTGTTATGAGCATTGAGCATGATAGGAAAACTGAGTTGTTCTTGTTTGGGGAGGGTTGGGGTTGAGAGCTGAAGATACATCATATCTTACAACAACCCCTAACCTGCAAGGTCCAGGGGCCGTATTCATAAAACTCCCTTACAGTTAAGTGCAACTTTTACACTTAAGTGTTTCCCTTAACTTTGGAGCTCAATTTCTGCTTTATTGCAGTGCGTAATTTTTGTTCTTTTTAACTGCAATTTTAAGCGCAACAATCCTAACTATAATTTGTAAAAAATATTTCCCGGGATTAAACTGACTCTCTTTAGTCACCCTGGATGTGTTTTCTTGTATGAAAAAGAAAATCTTGTGACATATATGCTATAGAATACCCATGTGATTTAAGGGCAACTCTTAAGGGTGCTCCAAGGTCCCCTTAAAAGTTGCCCTTAAAATCTTAAGAGTTAAGGGATTCCCTTAAATATTTGTTCATTTAAGTGTAACTCTAAGAGTTTGTCTTAAAATTCAGCAGATTTAAGGCTGAAATGCCCAAAGTAGGCCAAAAATTGTCATTTTGGTGGCAGCAGTAGGATATTTTGCATTTTTTGACCTATTTTTTGCATTTTTTCAAAAACTAAGATAAAAATCAAAAATTTGAGAAAACGGTTCCTAGACATTTGTTTCTAAAGTCCAATAAGCTAAAAAGTTCAAAATTTCATGAATGCAAATTTTAGTTAGGCTTTCCAGAAATTTTGGGGCAAAAAATACAGTTTTTGGCATTTTTTGCCAAAATTGACATTTTTGGCCAAAAACTGATATTATCATCATGTTCAGGGTAAAAATCCGCTTCTAAAAATGTATACTTTTATATAGTTTATGCAATTAGGTCGAAAGTTAGAGCACAAAAATGGTTTATGCCATTTGAAGGTCTACCCCAGCCTTAAGGGAAACTCTTAAAAAAGTTGCACGTAAGTGTGCTTTATGAATACGGCCCCAGAATCTGTGGGTCAGATTGGATCATTATATGCGCAAGGAAAAGTAGGTCTATTTTCACTGCTGTCATATGGAGTTGATTGTGTAATTTGGCCTCAAAACAATGGCTATGCACCCTTTATAGCTTCCTTCCTGGTATGACCTGAGCTTCTAGAGAAAACGTATTCTGTAGGCCCATTTTACAATATTGCTATATGTCACACAGTGCTGAAAAACAAAACAAATCTTTACGATTGGTTTCAACTCCAATCCCATATCCAAGAGTGTGAGTGGATCTTTGGTATCACATAGTTTAATTGGCAGAGGGCGAGTGGGATCTGACACCTATCCCTTTACAGGGTGTCCCACAAAAAACGCAACGAACTTTGAACTTTTATTTTGAGAGAACAGAGCCCAATGGTGAGCAAACGTTACAAGAAAATTTTAGAGTAGACCATTTGCTTTAACAAGATTTTTGATTTGTTCAATTTGGATCTCTGAATCAAAAGTTATTGCACATTTTGTAAAGACCAGACAAATGTTGGTGGTCTGATTTTTTAATCTGTAAAGTTTTACCTGTGGTGACGTCATTGGGCACACGTTGAATGGAAATTGCTAAAAACATCACAATATTAGGAGAAGCATCCCTTGAACCCATTTCATGAAATAAGGACTCAATTTAATGATGATCTGCTGATATTAAGCAGAGTATTGCGCCTGGTTTAGTCAACATGCTCCGTCCCCTTGAAGGGCCAGATGAAGCATTAGGTCTTAAACTCCTGTGTCTTCAGTTTTCTTCAGTGGTTTCGGTTAAAGACTTATTATTGTTTGACACCTGTCATTAGAATCTCTTTTTCGACTCTTTTGGTGGAAATTGTATCCTAAACTATCCAAATTTTGCATCAAAAGTAACAGAGTCAAGGAATATGAGAATATCAGGAAGATCCGTACTTTAATTGAACATTTTGACTAATTTAAGTTAAAACTAAAAAACTTAAAATATCATTTAATGTTAGGTACAGGTCAGGTAAGATTGGTTTGGATTGATTCTGCTCCAGTTGCTTGCAAATATCTCTTCATTTCAAGTTTGCATTTCTTTAGCTAGTAGTTTCAACTTACAAATCGGACCAAAGTTGATTTAAAGGGCTTTTTTAAATTCTCCATATCTTTGGACTGGAATGATAAAATGAAACGGGACAAATAACATGTTGTAGAGTAATTACTCTACTTTTGAAAAACATATATTACTATGATTTAATATTTTGGCAACCATTTTTTGCTATTTTTTATTTGCTCGTTGCATTAATATTGGGACAAGCTGTACATTAAAGTATCTGTGTTTCTGACAATTTCTGATGCACCCTTTAAATCGTTACATTTTTATGTTCAATAGTTCAGTCACGTTTCATGTTAAAAAAAGATACTGCCAACCATAACCCTAACTCACCCAGATCTCACTAAAGGCTTACTGATTAAAAATCGTGAAAATGCGCCTAAATTCGAATACGTTACAGACATACACTGCCGCCAGAAAGTATTTCCGCATAATTAATAACCCCATTTTAAATAAAAACGACAAATAATCATCAAAGATTCATGCTTGTATAGGTGACTTATAAATCAATGTATCTTCAGATATTTCATTTTCCATTACAATAAAAATGGCTTATTTCATTAGCCACATACAAATACACCTCAAGTACAAATCTCATTAGAACGTAACACAAATGAGCTAATGTGGTACATATGCATTTCGCAACCATATTTTCAAATGCATTGAGTGCAATTCTGCCTTGATTCTATAGATAATTATACAATATAGATTCTGACAAAAAATTATGAAAGTCGGATAAACGCCTCTCAAGATATGGCTAAAGTAAGGTTTTGTGCGGAAATACTTTCCGGCGGCAATGTAGATTACACATTGGGGACAAAATCGCTGCACGGGCATCAAGGTGTGCCTCATTTGGGGCCCCAAGAGGGCCCAGGTTAGAATCCTGGTGAAAACATATGATTTCTAAGAATTCAAAATTTTGACTTATGCTAGAAAACAGAACATCTCTCATCAGAGTTAGGGTTAACCAACCAACCAACAGGTGGGTGGCATTATGGGACAATTTCCTTATATCCGTTTCCACCCTTTTACAGACACATCCTTCTTTTGTAGAAAATGGCATTGATTCCAAGTTCAATGTTAATCAATATTTTCTTATACACATGACAATATTTCTCTGATGACAAAATGATCATCAAGGTCATCAAATAAAATATCATTTGGGTTCATGAAAAAAGATCACTAAAGTAAACTACAGTCATATGTCTTTTTTATTTACTAAAAAATTCCACTGTTATGTGTACGTATCATACATATGTGTTAATCAACATGCTCAGAATATGAAATTTAATAATTTGGATGTCAAAATGAATCAGCAAACATTAGAAAACAACATAAACTCTAAAATGTACTTTTTTAAACATTCAGAAAGCAAAAAAAAAAAAATGATAAGGGAAAAAACTTATAAAGGAATTTTAAAAAATAGGGTCGGTATTCTTTTGTTAAGTTAAAAGAAAACTTTTTGTGATTTCCAAAATTAGGGTCGGTCGGTTGAAGGTAAGAAAACAACTTTTTTTCTTGGCCATCGTCATATTGTAAGATGTTCATAGGACAAAAAAAACAGTAAAATATACTTCAACAACTCACCGTATCTTCTTATACGGGAGCGCGCCGTTGTTGATTAGTGATGAATCCACAGTTGATATTCAAATAAGCGCGTCACGCATGGCACAGCGTACATGGAGGTGCCTTTACGCAGTGCACCTAAATCGGCGCACTGTTCATCGCGCGTCGGGAACTTGAGTACGTGCAAGGACTGGTGCTTGGGAACAGTTGAAACGACAAAGTAACAATCATTTAAAAACTAGCATTTTGTTTCAGATTCTTCAAAGTATTTTTATTGAAATTAGTATCTGTTAAATTGAAAACATTTAGAATTTAATTCATACGTTTTCATAAAGCTTTTCGTTGTTGAAAGGTATTCAAACATGCTACAGAGTTGTTCATCGCTAATCAACAAGTCTGCATCCGATGCGTCGGCGTATTTTTATCACACTCGGGTGGCTAAAGCCACCCTCGCGCGATAAAAAATACGCAGACGCATGGATGCATCGTTGTTGATTAGCGATGAACAACTCTGTAGCATGTTTGAATACCTAAATCAATGGTAACATTTTGAGACACAACATCTTTCAACAGAGTCCCTCATCAGAGCGTACAAAAAGTGGACCCCAGTTTCCTGAATGAATTAGGATTTTTTTGAAGAAAGTGTCAACAGGCAGACCTGTATGGAAATCACTGAAGTCGAAATTTCCTGAAATTATATATTACAACATTTCCTAAAAACAAAAACTATCTGAATTCAGGAAATTTCCTGAAAATTAGCATCCCTGAGCAGAATTTTTGATTGTGGATTTTGTTTTCTTGTCCCATATTCGTAATTCACATGCTTAACTTTATTGGGTAAATTTGTGAGTAATTTAACACATTTTGCCAAATATTATCCCATTTTATCAAAGAATCGTCACAATTAACATGCCAGGTTTGCACATAAAGAAATGGATCCTTAATTATTGAATATGTAAATTATCCAAAAATCTCATTTATGAGGATCCCGATTAAGCAGCGGCCCCGAGAGCGGCACTGTACATTGAATGACTACTAACGTAAACCAAATCAAGAGTCTATAATACTTCAGGTCAGCATATCTTTAGTGTTTATATAAATTTTCATGAAACATTTACTGCCTTGTCTGATTTGAAATGAATTGCCAAAATAAATATTATGCATTTGGATACATGTTTTAAAGGATCATAAGTACTATCATACATGTACACTATATATGAATCCCGGGGGGGGGGGGGGCACTCAAATATGAAAGTGACGTACCTGCTCCTTCCGGCTTTTGAAATGTAGGGGCAATAAGTGAGAAATACATTGAAAATAGGGGGTCATTCGGTATAGAGGGTCAAAAAACTGGGTCATTTCGAGCGATTTTTTGGCAAAAGCGAAAAACGGGGTCATTCGGTGTCACTTTTTGAATAAAATAAGCCTAATTTTGACATTAACGAAATCGATGATTTTTGTAAAATTTTTGAAAAATCGACAAATTAAGCGGAAAAAATGGGGTCATTTGGTGAAGGTTATCGAAAAATCAGGGCAATGGATGAGAGTCACCATAAAAAAGGTTGACTTTCAAAATTATAGGGGGTCATTGGGTGACAGCTCAGTAAAAAGGGGGGTCATTGGGTGAGAGCGGAGCAAAAAAAAGGCGGTCTATCGTCAGGAGCATGACGCGTGCCAATATATGGGAGTGCCCCCCCCCCGGGTATGAATCATTTCCAAAATGAAGAGCATCCAAGTGTATAGCTTGAAAATATGTGAAAACAAAAGCCAATGACCGAATGCACAACCCCGTATCCCGCTGTTGAAGCTACTTCCTCATCAGGTATATTCAGCTTTTAATGTTAGGCAAATTGGTAAAACAGATCATGTATCACTTACACCATTCTGGGATCAATGCTTACAGTTAACTTGCTTGACAGCCTCAACCTGTAATCGAGTTTGTACTGAAGGCACCCTGTGGTTGATTTGAAGTTCAAGATTGAAATATCTACTATTCTCCAAATGCAATTGAAGTTTAGCAAGATTTGGTGGATAACTTGCGCAGGAAGGGACACATTTTTGTTGGACAAAATTAGATATAAGCTAAATGTACAATACCGTTTGAACTGCATGTGCAAACTACGATTTGACAACATGAAGGAAACTATTTTACTCCATAACTGTAACAAAACTACCTAAATAAAACCACAATTTAGAAAGGGTGGAGATCGAAAATTCCAAAAAACATTAAAAATGGTGGGGTTCCAGTACAATGAGTGTCCTGATAAAAAAGGAATTGCTTAGCTCAAATCAAAATTATGTACAGAAGTAGACCTACAACATTTTTTCAATGATGATGTTATTCAGAAATATGTTCAAAACATTATCAGGCTGTTGATTAGCCAACACAATACTGTTACAATGAGTCTGTCAACTGCTTTCATTAATTAATGATCATTTTTTGAAACTTACTTTGACAAAATTTCTAAAAGGGTGAATTTGGAGAATTTTCAATATAAAATACATATATCTTGATAAAAAGGGTGTGGTAAAATAAACAGGGTGGGGTCAAACCCCTTTGCATACAATGTCCATCAACTTAGAAGTACAAACTAAACTACGCAGTAAATTACACAGCATCTGTGTGTAAATGATGCAAGCTTTTGTGTACACGATATGAGACTTGTGCAACGATTCAGGCCAATGCTTGATACCTAACTTAATCGGGACGATTATGCAGAAACTTTGGTTTGTACTTGTAGGTTTATGGAGTATGGTAAAAAATACTGGTTCTCAGAAAAATGAAATCTTCCCTAGCCGACACGATCCAACAAAATGTAGATGTTTAGATGGAATCTATCAAAGTGTGCAGAAGTTATAGGCAAATGAGACCAGTTTGACATTTTCAGCCTAGCTTAAATTTGACCTCATATGACCTTTGTTATGTGACCTTTGATCCCATCAACATACAAGGGTTCTTATACTATATCCAAAACCCAAGTTAGGTTTCATTCGGACTTTAACTTTAAAAAATTAGGCCAAATTGACATTTTCAGCCTATATTTCAAATTGACCTCATATGACCTTTGACCTTGGTATGTGCCCTTAAACCACATTAACATATGTGGGTTATAAATATTATATCCATAAACCAAGTTTGTTTCCAATCGGAATTCCAACTTTTCAAATTAGGCCAAATTGACAATTAGTGCCACTTATATGAGAATTATGTTGTTATGTTTAACAGGGCAGTGTATGGCTTTTTATTTGTAGTAGCCGACAACATTATTTGTTTGAAAACTTACGTAATGAAATGTGAACTATCATTCAAACTTGCATTGTTTAAGAAAAAGTAGTACTAAGAACAATAACTATCTGCTGGAATCACACTCTATAGAATCTCTATTTTCTGTTGGACTCAAACCCGGGACCCCCCAACACCCCACAATCTAACGTTCAGCAGTTCCACGCTACAAACAGAGGCTCCTTTCGCAGTTATTTTGTGAAATTAAATATTTTTCTCCTGGTTGTGACATATTTGGACTTAAAATATTTTCTTCATTTTTTCTTAAAGGATTTTATAGGATTCACCAGCATTAGGGTTAATAAATCTTGTTGAAAAAAGCCCAATGTCAATACCCATATAAAGGAACATTTGGCAATTCAGCAAACATCGGCGCCTCATGACCAATTACGTCCAAGAGTATATTTATGTACTTAACACAAGGGGAAATAAGTAATTAGGCTATTATATACAACAACAATAAAACCAAATAACTGTATCAAATTTATGTGATGGAATAAAAGCCAAAAGTGTCATAATCAGGATTTTCATTCTAAACCCAAACTGGAAATTACTTAGAACTAATCTAACCAAAGTATTCTTTGATCTAACTTATCTAATCTATTCTAATATATTTAATGCACATATTTCAACCAACAAGGCTGTGAATATATATCATGAAGAGGCCATTAAAGGACTGGTAATTAGCAAATCTTAACAGCATCTTAAACAAGCTTGCAAAATTGCACAAGCAAATTGGATTGACATTTTTACATGATCCTGATATTCCTTTACTACAGGACTTTACTTGTATCTAATCTGATTTATCAAACTATTCATCTTCTACAATCTTAAAAGTACTACTTCCTCATGAGGAATTACTCTTAAACTTTTGCGCAGTATGGAGCAAAACGTTTCATGAAAAAAATTATAAATAATCACTGGCAAAATCGTGGTAGGGGAAGAGGAGGGCATTAAACAATTTATATAATTCAATTTAGTTTTTGTTGATTTCCAAAGAAATTAATACAGAACATGCCATGTCATTAAGGCACATGCAGAAGCTTATCTTCTAAACCAATCTTGGTAATTACCTAGCTGTTATTGACACACTGTTGTCATCATCTGCTTCACACTGAACTTTGAGCTCACACATAGGTGTGCAAGCAAAACAGAATCAATCCCGAATCGCATCATTCATTTTGATTCTACATGTATATTGATTATTTCAAAGGCATGTTAAAAATTATGTTACCCTAATACGATACATTTCCCCATATATCATCAAAACAGTAACATATCTCAGCTGTGAAATTTCACATGGACTCGATCATGAGATAAACATGAGGAATATTTTAGTACGAAAATCTTAAAGTTTTTAAAAAGTTGAAGCAATTGGACCACATGTGTTCTTTTATTGGCTCATGCTTGACTTCTCACTTGTTACTAATCTATCGAGTTTGTATAGTGATCAGCTTGATCATGGTTCGCAGCACAGCAATGCATGAGCTGGTAACTTGGTAACTATCAATTCTGATTGTCACACTACGATGGTGAAAACTTTGAATTCACTATATGTAGGTCTTTTTAACATCATCAAAATCGGCACATGCACGGAGGACATAATTATAATGGGTATTTGTAGCATACACACAATTTTTATATTCTGACTGATTAAGATGTTTCTTCAGTGACTAAATAGCAGTTTTTGTCCTTACAAAACTCATAGATTAAACAATTATTTGTGTTGTTAGTATTTGACATACAGTATCACAAACACGTCTATTTTGGTCAGGTGAAGATAAATGGAGCATACAGGTTAAATTTTTAATTTGGGTTCTTATTATTATCACCACCACACACCATAAAACAATCAAATTAGCTCCAGATTTAGGAATTATTTTTGCTGATTCTACATTATTAGATATACCTAATGCATCACATATGACTCAGTAGTAATTCACCTTACTATAGATTCCCAATTTAATTTGTAAAATTCCCAAGTTTCTAACGAGGAACCTACTGTGCCTAGGATAGGTCACATTTATGCCTGATCAGAGACGATTTATGCATCAATGGTTACCATTAAAATATACCAATTATATGATATCGTTGGATCTTGTCTGTTTTAAGGGGTTTTCTCAGAGATGCAGTTGCTTATGACTGCGGGATAACAATTTTTTTCATAAATAGTAAAAAATCAAAAAATATCTTTGCATCCGTTTTGCGTGCGCAAATTTCAATGCACACACACTGAACGCATGTTTTACTAACGGATTTGTTTAATCACGCGCTGCATCGCTGCGTAATATATACGCGGGAAATTATGCAGACGCAGATGTGCCATCTAAGTAATCAAATTTTATTGAAAAATGCCTGTTTTTCGTCATTTTTCTGGAAAACTAACACGGTGACCCTAATTTTTATTTCAGTATTTTGAAGTGCGCAAAAAGTGCTTTATCATATGTAAAAATTAAAAAAAATCAATAGAGCATTTACTATTTTACAAGCTTTCCCTATACTTTGTATGGTACATCAGGTGATTTTTTGGGAAAATATGTACTTTTTGAAATGCCTGTATCTCAAAAACGAGCACGGTGACCTATATTGTTTATTTTAGATTCGTTACCAGCACAAATAAATCTACCAAATACTAAATTTGTAAGAAAATCAATGGAGACTTTGCATCTCTGAGAAAACCTTATTGTATGACTCTCACATCAAAACATTTCAAAATTGACAAAGCTTTTAGACTAATTTTGTTATAAAAAGACAAGAATATAATACCTGCTACAACCTCTCAAGTTACCACTCATAAAATGTAATCAATTTGAGATTCATTGCATAAAAAATGTTCTGTTGGCTTAAAACATATACCGGTACTTGAAATTTTTGTCTCTTCAATCCGAAAAAGAGAAACAACATTGATGTATTGCACTCTGATTTGTGTGATAAAAGTGCATCCAGATGTCAAAAAGGGCCATTTGTGATGACGAATGTATTGTGGATATGTATCATGTATTTTCTTTTCTTTAATGATAGGGTAATTTTTACTCTTAGTATCATAGTACAGTACTTGTGTGCCAAGATTATTCACATCATATTAGTCATGTAGATTTCGGCATTTCAGTTACCATCCATCCATTCTTTCAAAATTTCTGATTATATTGATTGAATTATTTATAACAAATTCTGCCCATGTTTTACAAGGTGTTGTAGTGTAAATATACCAAAATGTTGAGAACAAATTTGTATTCCAAACCACTTTGTGAACTGCAAATCAGCATGCACAATCAGGCGTAATGTGTATGCACATGTCATAATATGCACCATCTATAGGCATTTCTAAATATACAAAATGTGACCACATACCATACCTTGTTAAATAAACATCAGGGGTGGGTTTTTGTCACAAAATGCTATTTGGAATACATAAATTGTCATATGCGTTTTACTTAGAGAGACCATTATGAGTTGGACTAGTGAGAATAGACTGAATGCAATTGAAATGAACTTTCCCAAAAATCCAACTCGTTATATTTTTTGGGCTAAAAATTCCTATCAGTCAAGTTATCATAATTGACTACTTGGAACAAATTATATTTATTTCGTATCATTTTATTACAGTAAAAAGACATTTGTAAAAAATTCAGGGATGAAATTTCTTCAGGTGCAGTGGATCATCCTTTCTCCTGAACTTCAGAAAATTTGTGTCATATTTTAAGTCAAAAGAATTAAATGCAATGACCTTAACCCAATTTAAGCCAAAAATATTTTTCTTGAATATACTTTTTAAAAATCTGTATTTTCATGCATTCGACTGAGGAATTTGTGCATGAGACACCTCATAATACTCTGATCCAATGTTCAGCGAGACCAAATCATCAGTAGCTATTTGGTAACCACATCTCCCAGTTGTGACATATTAGGACTTACAACTAACTTCCAATTTTCTGTTTTACAAACTCAAAATTCTGTGTTTCAAATATTATAGTTTAATTCTGTGATTTTCTGTGATACACAAAATCATGCATAATCACCATAATATTGCCTATCATATTTTATGGTAGCCCGGTCGGCCTCGGTGAAATGGGGCAGCCGCAGTCAAAATGTAATGTGAAAGATGACTGGAAAGCAGGCAAAGAGGGGTGATAAAAAGAAAGAAAGAATTCTTTAGGCTAATCGCCAAAGATAAACCAAGAAAGCCTCTAGGAAGCTTATTTCCATTGGGGTCCAAAATCTTTTCTTCATAAAATTAGTTTTGGGTGCAGGAGGAAGACCGGAGTACCCAAGCGTACATACAGCGCCGGGACCGGGAATCAAACCCGGTGTGAAAGTAATCGTAGTCCCCCTGAAATGGTAGTCCACCTTCCATAGACCATAGTGAAATAAAGCGTGAGAGTTTTTAGCCTATACTTTTCTGTACAACTCAGACAATAAGAACGGGGGACTTGCATCCCTGCTGCACCGGGACTCAGTGGTGCAAAGCTAGGGAGATACCGCTACGCTAACCTACTTCCCCAAAGAAACGCATCAAAACATTCCTTTCATGCTTGATAATGGTAATATTTACTTGAATAATAATTTTAGACATTTAGATTATGCTTATTTTTCCAAATTACCACTGGTTTTAAGGTTATTTTCTGAGCATTACATGATTTTCTATATTCCATGTTACATTGCTATTTTGCGATTTTTGTCTGTTTTCTGTATCACAAAAAAATGGAAGACTTAGACTAACCATAACTTCCTTTCTTCTAAACCTCAAAAATTGGTGGTTCCTACTTGGATTCAAACTTGGGACCTCACCTGACACATCCCTATGCCATGTCCAACTATGCCAAACTATTCTGCAGGCGCTACCTAGGCAGTGATTTGGTGCTCATTTAAGTAAGACCCCATCTATGACGCATTTTGACCTTTTGATTGATTTTAGTACCAACTTTCTCTTGTAACCTTTGGATTTAAGGACTATTTTCTTAATTTTCTTGTGTAGGATTTTGTAAGATTGAGTCTGGTTAGGATATTCAGATTCAGATTAATGCAATTCTAACAATTTTTCCCCATTTTAATAAGAGTAATCTCACCTTTCTATGTACATTTTCCAGACCTTCTCTTATATGTGCTAAATTATTGGCAAAATTGTGAGAGTACATTGACCCCATTGATTGATGCTGTTTACTTTGGCTTCTTGTGTTATCCAACAGCAAATTCCAACATTTTAACGGTGAGGGAACTCCATGGTCACCTGTGTAGTCTCGCCTGAAAGGAAAATGATCAAAGAAAGAATATGTCAAATGAACATAAGATGAAAATGAATACCGGAATAAGATGTAACAATAATGAAATCCTCTTGTGAACCTTCAATATGGATGAAATAATGGTACCCACATAACTTGGTCATGAAACAATGGAAGGTGGTTTTCATTTTATATGGGTCAGTTTATACTTGGCCTCCAAACAAAATTTTCGCTACACAACAAAATAAGTGACCATGGGTGTCACAAAGGTGCCGGGGGAGGGGGGTACTTAGTGGAAAGGTGGGTGTACGGACGCGTGGCCAAGAACGGTTGCATTTTTATCCTCCCAGGTTTACCAAAGACCCCTCAAAAATTTGAAAAATGGTTGAATTAACGGTTGCATTTTTCAAAACTGACCAGTTATTGACCAATTTTTCCTTTGGTTTACCTATTGGTTGCCAAAGTGGGCTTTTAAAGTGCAATTTAAAACTGTAAAAATGTATTGAACGGCCTAGATAATGGTTGTTTACGTCAAATTGGTTTACATATGGGTAGCATATTTTCGCTTCTTCATGTTTACAAAATGGGTGGTAGTCGAAAACTCCGGCCGTGCGTCCGTAACCAACCAAAATGACATCCAACACATCTGCAGTTACTGAGATTGCAATGTAAAGTACAGGGAGGGAGACCCAGATAGTCGGTTGTGTTGTGTGCATATTCCAATAACCATATTGTAAAATGAGGACAGACAAATTTACTTTGAGGTTGAGGCACCGTTGTTTAAAGTAACATTAAACTTGGATTTATAATCAGAAAAATATGAGCTTCACTAAATTTGACATAAAAAATAGGCCTACCACTTCCGGTTGAGCCCTGGGGATGAAAATGTGATCAGAGCCTACACCTTTTAACTTTGCATGAACTTGCTTTCAGTCATTTTAATTGATATACAATGTATTATTTCAAAAAAATTAAACTGAAAGTGAGCACAAATATTGCAGTGTTACTTTGTTCATTCTGGTCATCAGGATTATTAGACAAATTAGTAACCGAAACTTCCAGTGACCCCTGATTGCTTAAGTCAACTTTCAATGGACATCATTAAATAGGGCTCAAATAAATTGTAACTAACAAGAAGCGGCGTGGCACTGATCATATATCAGTGCCTTGGTAATGAGTCAATGAAGGATGCTACAAGATGACAAGGGAAAATAAACATAGTGCAGCAAAAGGAAGAAAGATGGACCCTTGATAGGATTATTACATCTCAATTGCTGACATGACCTACATCTAAGTTGCTGATGAGATTTAGAGAGAAATAAATATGATTTTTTGAAGCTTTGAATTCTGTAAAATACCATGATGCCTATGTACAGCAAGGCAGAAATGCACTTTTTAAATGAGCACACATCTATAACTTATGAAGCAGATTTCAACATTCATTGTTAGTTAACTGGAGCGCAAAATTGTGAGAGTACATTGACCCCATTGATTAAAATCATATACAACAAATTTCCAATTAGGCCGCATAAAAAAATAAAGTTGCTTCTCGTCCCCTCCCTCCTCACTTTTTGGTGCCGCACTTTTTTTTTTTTTTTTTTAAATGCTAAAAAGGTATTAAACATTGAGCTAAATCGTACAAATATCAAGACCCTGCTTTCCTCTTTCAAGGATTCTTTTGATTTATGATGTTTTTAACAATGGAATTGTCATCAAACCAACATCTATTTTTATCACATCAACAGCAACTGAATGTGCAGTCAGCATCTACCAAGGGTAAACCTGGCTTAAAAAAAAAAAAAAAAAAAAACCCTCTCCTCCCTCCCTCCTCACATTTTGAGAAACCTTCGGACGAGAAACAACTTATTTTTTTTATGCGGCCTTACCTGTAAATGAACATTGATTTTATCATAACCATTTTGCACGTTTAGACACCATACACCATGCTAATCAGCTAAGACAAATTCATATGCCAAATATCAAAATTGGACTCATACCAAAATTTAGATGAAGGAATGATTAATTTTGAATCAATTTTCAGATATGAATACTGTGAACTTACTTTTCAAGTAAAATGTATAATTGTGTGAGTGCTTTGTTTTCTGAATTGCTCCACATGAAGACATGAAGACATTTTGAGATTTCAATTTACTTTTCGCATCTCACAAAATTTGCAAAATTGAATCCATCACAACATGAAGTAGGCTATGTCTACAATATTGTTGTTATGAACAAGAAGGTTGATGTCTGGGATTAAACCAAATCATGTTTGTGTTATCGGAACATCTTTAATTTCCTGAAATGTCAAACTTTATGTATTGACAATCAGACAGAACTAGACAATGCAAATAAAATTCATCTGCTTCACAGCAAAACTACGACAAAATTCTGTGATAATTTGTTTGATTGCACTGAGACATGTGTTCATAACTTAGCAACCCAGTTCCTTTCTTCGATCTGAATCAGACCGCCTCAAGACAACCCAGCGATATCTAATATTTGAACATGTTATACATGGGCTAGTTAATGGGAGCAAATTTACAAAATTACGATTATTATTTAGAAATTTAAATTAATCGCAATAAATTGTGCTTTTCTTTTTGACTTTCTTCCCAACAAAACACATAAAAGATGTTAGAATTTGCAAACCAAAACTGTAATACACACGCACGGTCTTGCTTTCAGCATAGCTTGTGAAGGAGTATATTTCAGAAAATGCTTTCTCTCCAAACCTGAGAGGTTGCACATGACAAATACACCCAGTCTTGTAAAGCACTAGACAAAACATAGTTGCCCCGGAGCACACATCCAACTCAATGATTGTTGTGTCAATCATGTTAGAACCGCCATACACAAAATCCTTTTTAGGCATTTGAATTTCTCATGTTCACTAAGCTTCTGAGTCATTTATGTGGTGAAAACCAGACAAGCATGAACCAGATGCAGAGGAGGTTTTCAGAATATCCCACAATGCATTATTCTGATACACTTAGATATGATAGGCAATAATGGTTTTCTGGACAAGGGGCTCTTAGGAATTTGAGAATTCCATTGAATAGTACTCATTCATATCTTTCAAGGGATGTGTTTCTTTTCACAATAGCCCAGTGTATACCCACATTGCTGACACCTCAGAAACCTGCACAGAAGTATAGGAGTTGAATTGGATTTGCAGGTATATTGTACAATGTCGCATTGCATCGTGGGATATTGTGAAAACCTCCTCTGAACCAGATGTAGGAAATACTGTGCCATGGAACAAATAATGCAAGAGGCTTGAACATAAAAGCTTTTGGGGCGAGAACATTTGTCAAAAAATAAGTCGTTTCATCTTCATTATTTACCATAAATCTATGATTATACATTTTAAAATTTAGAAGATATATTTGATAAAAATTTATAAGAACTGCAATCATTGAAAAAACTGTTGGGACACTTTGACGGCAATGTTTAAATTTGAGTCCCCTCTCCCCCACTTCAATGTTGAATGACACTATGTTATTAGATTTGCTGCAACATCTCTCAACATTGTTTGGTGGGGTGGGAGGGGAGGATGAAAGCTTAAAGAAGGTTTCAAACTACAACTTGAAGATTGTTCAAAAAATAACGTGTAAAAATATCAGTACTTGTGCAAATTATTACTGTCAAATATACGCAAGTGTCCCAACACATTTTTAAAAGATTGTAGCTTTTTAATTCAAAATGTTTGATTGGCACACACAGATCCACACTCTGTTTACCAACAACTCCAGATTCGATCCCTACTTTCACTACTAGCTTTGCTGTAATTTTTGATCCAATTCTGACGCTAAAAATGATGAACTCCTGTCTATTGACGACCTATGCAACCTATTGGCAGATGGCTAATGATGATAATAACCCTGGAAGCGGTATGACAACTATTAATATGATAACAGCCCATGATAACCCTATCAGAAATTGGCAAATACAAAGTCAGTATCATCGTTGTTATCATCTCGCAACAAAGTTGCCTGGCAGATGGAGCCAACAAACAGGCCTTTGTAGGAAGTCTATATTAAATGCAGCAATATTTTTGATTATCTATCAATGTGAAAGTGTATCTTTGTGGGTAATTCAATAAATCTTTATATTGCTTGTAAATGCTTTTAAATTGACTACAAGAAATCATTACTGTGGAGAGAAGCTCAATGTTTTCATTTTTGTGAGTTAAATCATTAAACCCAGTACTGATTAGACCTTTAAAATGCCTGTGATACATTTGCTGACAAAACGAAAATATCACATCCTGAATTAGATTGAACCAAATGATTGGTACTTATTGGTTTTGATAGTGTACTTTATAAGCAGATAGTCCTAAGACTGATTCATTTTTTCCCCATCCACAATGTTATTTGAAACTAAAAACAATGTCCCGTATTCACAGAAGTTATTCCAGGATTTCGCATTCTTGAGATTAGAGATAGCCCACAGTCCTGAACTAAGTTGAATTTTACAAAGCCTGGAGTAACTAATTTGTTCAATAACTTTGGTCTTCGTTTGAGAATACCGAATGAGTATATCAATGGAATGAAAATAAAGTTATTCCTGGATCAAACTTAAAAGTTATTCCTCTTTTGTGAATACGGATCAATGACCTCAACTGATTAGAATTTTGGGTTCTCTTTTTTTTTCAAAATAAATAACTTGAAATAAATGACAATATCTAAGCAACTTCAACTTTTCCTTGTGTTTTATAAATTAAAGCAGCATTCCAAAATTTCTGTCCTGATGTGTTTTGCTTTGCACTCAGTGCTGTCAAGATTGTTTTCAATGTGTAATGGGAATTTTCCATCTCGCTGAAGATACAAGCACATTTAGCATGGTTGCTTGCAAATACATTAACGCTTAATGCCTCACAGATAGCTACCTACTTAAATTCAATGGAATATTAGGTCAAAGTAACAAATTCAAAACACTTGGGAGGCGCTTCTTACATGACTAGTACATCACAACATGCAAACACAAGGGAGTTACTTATCTTGTAATCTATTTGTATTTTCTTGCTAGTTATTCTTTTAATCTGTACTTCCTTTGAGTACATAACACAAGTCAAATATAAGTTGACGGAATTGGCCTAGCTAACAGCGCACAGAAGCGATGCTTCCTTGTTGCATTTTTATTTATTTGTATTATTGTTTATGATGCAATTAAAATAATTGATAATCTTGGCCTATATTCATGAAACTCAGCATCTCTAGTTGGCAACCAACTAAATTGTTTTCCAGCCAAGTTTTAAAATTACAGTTAAGGGCGAAGCTTTTGCTTACTAAAAAATACATGACAGAGGGTAAATAATGGACACTGACATTTTTTTGTTTGTTTGCTTTGTTGAAAATATAAAGAATTTTTTTGTATGGCCACTGTGCAGCGTACAATGGCTCTATGCAATTTTTCATCCTCTAAGAAATTAGAATAAAGATTCTTGCCCAAAGAAACAATGAAGAGTAGCAGTAGCCTAGTAGCAGATTTGAACCCGGGACCTTCCACACCCTAGTAAATAGGTATACCCCCGGGGGTATACCACTGTCCTGGCAGAATTATCATAATCATAGCTAACTCTGGTCACCCCTCTTTTCTATGATATATTTGGATTTAGGCGATTATATTGATTTGGTGGAATCAGATTTCGTGAGATTTGGTGGTGTTAGGGTTAGGCCTGGTACAATTTCTACAGCTGGTGTTAGAATACCATATACACACATCCAAATCATACTATTGGTCTTCTGAATGTCCATAGCCTTTCCATTGAGATCATTCCATTGGCATGCCTGCCCAGGGGGATGGCTTTGGATGCTGAAGCCCCCCCCCCCCAGCAAGATTGTGAAAATCATGTAAAATCAGCCTGTTTTTAATGATTTTTACCACTCAGCCCCCCCCAAAATCAGCAAATCCCCTTTAGCCCCCCCCCCCCCCCAGGAAAAATCACAATGTAAAAGGCTTTGATAATGTTTCGACAACATCTTCATGGGATACAAAAAAAATTATTTCAATAGCTTAATATATATAAAGACATATAGTTGAATTGGAAGAGTGAATATGAAGTTTCAAAATCTCCTTTTGCATAGTAATTCCTGAATCACAGCAAGATTTCAAATATATAGGCCTAATAATAAACAAACTTGCAATGAATAACATAAATAGTAAATAAATTATTCAGGGATTGTCTTTTAAGGCGCTACAGAGTTTTGCTCTTCTTATCTGCTCTCCTCAAAGGTGAGCTATCTGGAGCTCCTCTTAAAATGTGAGGTTTCCTATCTTTATTGCTTTGAGCCTTTGTTTTTGCTCTCCTTTTAGATATGCTCACCTAAACATGTTTTAGGAGAGCCATTTAATGCCCGCGAACAATTTTCAAAAGACACAGACTGATTATTAGATAAATAAGACTAGTAGTTTTTGAAGATTTTTCTTTCAAACTAAATAAGGCAATCAACACATGTAGTATTCAACTCAACTATACTTCGATGAAACACACTGGTTCAAAGTATGTTTCTTTTACATTAAAACAACTTGAGAAATTAAATTATGAAAACCAATTCAACATGTAATAGTAGTTAGCTAATCTGATTTTACATTATATCGTTTTCACAGTGCTCACAACTAAATTGTTATAAGTGAGTCCATACTTCAAAATGAACACAAATTGAAACCTGGCATTGTATGAGTCACCAGTTAACAAGGGTCTCCTCTCACTGTAACTCAATCCCTGCAACCAATTGCTACTTTCAATACAAATCGTGGTCCCCAGATACCCTGCAGGCAGGTTTCATTGTCAATTCTGTCTAGTATTTCCAGTCCGCATTCATTACCTATTTTCTGCGAAAAAGTGCTACTCTTTTATAAAATGCATGCAAAGGCTTCTGTAGCCTTTCTTTGCAAATGCTATGACGCAAATACATTGTCCAATGACACAAAACATTTGGCAGTATTTTGACATTAAATTTTGAATTTTGTGAATGGTAAAACCAATGAGTGACTCTAATTATCAATATTTCTCATAATATTGGCCTAATACTTAACTTTTTCTTGAAATAATATCTTTGAAAGTCTGGTATGAATGTCTTCCTTTCTTCAAAAAATCTAAAATCTAGAACCTTTGAGCATACTAAGAGTTGGCTGAATGAATGTAATTAATGATATGATTTTCTTTTGTCATTTCCTGGAAATAAAATAGAATGCAAACCATGAAAATTTTGGGCATACAAATGTTTGCTTTTCAATTGGTCATTCAAAATCTTCTGAAATACAGCTCACACTCCAAACTTACAACTGGAAATCTGAGATTTACAAAAGAAAATAATTACTAAATCATGTGCATAAAGTTGTGACTATTATCTTTTGTTTACATTTTTATCAGTTGATTAAGGAAACATACCGTCCTTTCTCTGTGGCTATCGCATTGTGGAATGGGAGGATGGTATGTTTTCATAATTTGTAAGTATGAGAAGATATGGAGTGTGAGACCCAACAGGCTTTACACTTATTTCTCCATCCTCCTTCACAACATTTTGTTTACATTTTATTGTGATATTTTTGATAGTAGCTGTAGTTTGTTATGTTTAAGATGCGGGCGGGGAAGCAGTCTCTCCCGCCTTGTTCTAAGAGTACTGGTTCTATCTCCAGTCCAAGTGATGTATGCACAATTGTTGACCAGTCTAAACTCACTTCCACAGGTATTCCTGAGGGTGATCAGGTTTTCCTCCTGCCTCTAAAGCGAGCTGTGATCCTAATGGTCTCTCAACATTCAGGTCCTATAACATTATTGTATTATTTAGGGCCTATGCTTTTGAATGTATTTATATGGATGGTTAATAAAAATAAATCTGACCGAGGACCTTTTAAAGAAAGTGACTCACGCCATTTTCTGTATAATATAACATGTCGTATTTATGTGGATGCCTGATGAGAATTTCTAATCTATTAGTAAAAACAGTATCCAAAACACTTGCAAATTCTTATCCAAACTTGGTCTTTATATTTGGTAGAATTCAACAATGGATTCATAGGTCAAGATCACCAGGAAACACATTATTAAAAGCTATAAAATATTCAGTTGTATTGCTGTCATTAACACTAATTATAAAAGGTCAAAAAGTTCAATTACTTAGAAACATTATCTACAATTCAATTCATTTTGGTCAATTGTCAAAAAATATGTGAAATATACTTACACATAATAAAAATTTTGGATGACAATTATTTATGACTTTCGTATAAGGATTTGATGAATAACATTAAAATGAGCAAGGAAAGCAAGTGTGGGTGAAGGTTAAACATTTTGCCAAACCAGAAATTTTGAGAAATTTATGCTGTGACAGATAGTAGCCGAATTTTTAAACTGACTAAATTTATATCATCAAACCAAGTGAAAGAAAATCATGCTCACAAATAACTACCAAGAGCATTGAAAAAAGCCCAGACATCACTAAGCAATTTAAATGCAGAAACGTGCCTTTTGATCATGACCGATTAGAAAAATTGCATTAGCTGGAGGCTGTCTAGTGCTTTCATAGATTTGTGTTGCTTTTCATAACACCCATCAATATAAAATAATAGCACACGCGCCAAGCAATACTTATTAGCAATATGTCATAATTTTGACTTTTAAATGTAACTTGAAGACTTTTGATTCCCATATTTGCAGCAAGGTATTAGTTCAACCTTCATATCGTTGGTATTATTTATTTATACAAGATAAAATATATGTCCAGTTGCTGCAGATGTATTTTAATTGACTAAATAAATAAGGCCTATATTTGATCACTCACAGGGCTGTGAGAGTCAGCCGATAAAAAAATCTGAAAATAGTGACAAAATGCCAAAAACAGACTGAATATATCAAAAAAACAACTGAAATTATGCCTGTTTTGAAGGCAAGAAAAAAATCTGAAATCAGTTTAAAATATGAACTCTCACACCCCTGCACTCACAATCAACGAGGCAAACTTAAAAGTCTGACAACATCACTATAGATTCCTGCCCTGAGATTGGTTAGAAATGTGGTCTTGGATTTAACTACCTAGGCCCAGTGCATATTTTTCACTAGGCTCACCCAATATATTTTGATCCGTGTAACTCGAGCTTTACACGCACGGCTATTATGCATTCATGGTAGCCTCAGTTTGAGGCCCATGGCAGGCTTTTGATGGTAAAAGCATAGGCCTAAATGTTTAACATCTTCCTCACCCCTTGTACATGTTGTATACTATTATAGTATTCCATGAAAAAGTTTCTTCTCCCCTTGTATTATAGTATTCC